>CATIWF010162748.1:0-12701 GCA_949630135.1 Balakata baccata
AAAAAAAGAGCCAACAATACGAAATCGAAAACAGTTGTCCAGCAACAAACAACGGTGCAATCGAAAAGGGCGGTTCTGTTAAAAACTTACGCTAGGGGCGCACGATAGCATGGCCCGCCAGATCAGTGAACAGTTAAAGAACACACGTATAATCGACACGTGTTGATTAATTAAAGCCCATCTAATGGCTCAAGCCGCAGCCCTCCGTGGAGGGGCACCAGCAGCTGGTTCACCCCCCTGGTTGGGGTTTCCTTCCTCGACGTTTGGAAATTTTAAAATAAAAACGTAAATTAAAAGATTAAGGAAAACCAAACGAACTTGGAAGTCTCCCCGCGAGTCCTACTCTCTCTTTCTCTCTCTAAATCTTTTCTAAATTGCCCTCTCTCTCTCTCTCTCTCCCCAATGGCAATTAAAAACCCTAATATCAGCTCGCCGCCTTTGCTATTTCCAGTGAAAGGAACATGATCAACCCGTAAATTTTATCTTTATTACTACTTCCTAATTTCTTGATTACTATACATATGAGTATATGTATGAGTGTGTTTGTATGTTTTTATTTATTCTTTCTGTTTTGTTTATGGTAGGTTTTCTGTTTTATAACATTTTGGTCCAGGGATTAACTTAGATTGATTGTTAGCCAATTGTTTTCACTATGTCTGGTCGCTGGCAAATTTGAGGAAAGGAAGCAAAATGTGAAATTTTACCTCTGTTTTCGTTTAAATTCCCAAGTATATCCGAACTATATGGGTTGTAATTTGAATACACGATCGAGTTGTTGGCTTTGAAATTTCTTGTACAATTTAATCAGTGGAAATTGGGATTTTTGAATTTGTTGTTATTTCCTACTTTTCTTATAAATTACTGGTTCTTCGTAGATTGTTTTTGAACACGAATGGTGAGTTGGAGTTCCAGAGTACGAGTGATGGCTGATGGCTAGGCGTTTTGGTGTTTAGCGCAAGGCTTAGCATTTTCTGGAAACAAATTTGACAACAACTGGGGAGGGGTTATCAAGGATTTAAATTTCAGAAGTTTATAGTGGGCGTTGTTAGTTGGAATTTGGAAAGATTGTGATTTACTTCGTTTCAAATGGCAGATGAGGGTGTGAGGGTTAGCGGGCTTTCATCTGGCTTGGCTGTGATTTTGAATGGTGAGAATTTGTTGAAAACCCATCTTGTCTCATGTTATGATGATTTTGCAAATCAGCCTGTGGAGCGAGCTCTTGAATACATTTTTGGTCTCCCCAACAAATCACTCGGTTCATTGACTGGTCCCGTTGACAAGAAATTAGTGCACACCATTATCAAGAATGAGTTCTTGAAATTTAGTGTGAATTCTGATACTTTGGCTACTAAGAGGGATGGAATTTGTATATTTGACAGTGGCTGTCAACCTCTCAAAGTTGGGCTAGAAGAGTTAAAAATTTGTGGTGATATTAGAATCATTAAGCCCCCTCTACTTCTAGAGAGTTTAGCGATATTCAGTAGCGCCAGGGCGAATGCTTGTGTTTGGAAAGGGAAATGGATGTATGAAGTTTTATTAGATACTTGTGGTGTGCAACAGCTTGGATGGGCGACTCTGTCTTGCCCTTTCACTGACCATAAGGGTGTAGGTGATGCAGATGATTCTTATGCATTTGATGGGAAAAGGGTTAGAAAATGGAATAAGGAAGCTGAGCCATATGGCCAGTCATGGGTTGTTGGCGATGTCATTGGGTGTTGCATTGACCTGGACAATGATGAGATATTATTCTATAGGAATGGAGTATCCCTTGGTGTTGCCTTTCATGGTGTTCGTAAGATGGGACCTGGATTTGGCTATCACCCTGCAATCTCTATCTCACAAGGTGAACGATGTGAATTAAATTTTGGGGCTCAACCCTTTAAGTACCCCATTCACGGTTTTCTTCCCCTTGAAGAATGCCCTTCTGTAAGCCTTTTGGCTTCTCAGTTGCTTCAATGCTTATCAAGGTTGTTGGATATGCAATGTATGGGGCGGGCTGATAGTTCTGTAGTTGGGAAACTAAGAAAATTGAAGAGGTTTTTGTCGTTTGAAGAACTGTTTTATCCTATCTGTCATGGGATATGTGAGGAACTGTTCCATCTTCTTGAGGGCGATCCAGGGAGCAAAGAGTATGTAGCACTGGGTCCACTATTGGCATTCGTGATCGAGGTCTTTGGGATGCAGCCACCACATGATTATTCAAGTTTGGATAGATTTATTGATGTCTTCATAGAGTTTCAGGAATCACGTCTGATGTTTGAGTGTCTCATAAATGGGCTTTCACGTGGCTGCAAAACAGCTTTGTTGATTTTAACTGAATGCCCATACTCGGGGTCTTATTCTTATCTTGCACTGGCATGCCATATTTTAAGACGGGAAGAATTAATGGTGCTTTGGTGGAAGTTGCCAGATTTTGAACTTCTGTTTGAAGGGTTTCTATCGCAAAAGAGTCCAAGCAAGCAGGATCTTCACTACTTAATGCCTTCTGTTTGGTGGCCTGGTTCGAGTGAGGATATTTCCTATGAATCTGGCATGTTGTTGACAACTACAGCTTTATCTGAAGCAGTCAGCAAGGTATACTCTGCTGTTGATAAATGATTTCTTAAGTTAGATCAGTAAAATCGAGGGCTTTTCAATGTGTATTTGTAGTTAATTAGACAATGAAAATGAATCTATTTAAAATCATTTTTTACATGAAAATTGCTAGCATTTGTTGCAAATTAACTTGTTGTAAAACTAAGCAGCTAAATGGGAGATCTATATGTCAAGAATTTTTGTCATAAGCATTCTGAATGCAAGCGTGATATTTTTTTTTTTGTCTCATGTTTTATTGTTTTTTATCAGAGAACTGGTATATTTTGCATGCAGATAACCTTGTTACATATGAACAATATAAATTTGTTGGATGCACATACACTAGAAGAGTTCTTTTTGTCTAACTTGAATGTTTTTAGTTTTACAATTGTCTTTCTAGATCCATTGTGCTTGATGAATGAAAGATGGTGGATAGATTTATGGTTACTTCCAAATCAAATATTGACCTAATTTACAAGCATGAATGAGAGTTCTTTATTAATTAAACTTGTGTTGCTAGATATTTGAAAATTTTGATTTTATGCCAATTATTAAGGAAGCACTTGTTGCTATTCAGTGCTCAAATGTTCTCATTCCATTATTCTCCTTTGCATTAGTTAATTGTGGGACTTGGTCTGTGATGACTCTGCTGGATTGTGACTGACCTTTCAAAATAAACATTTATCCATGAATAAACATCGTATATGGAACTCATGAGTAAAGGCTGAGTTATCTATTTTATTTTCATTCAAAATCTAAAATAGTAATTGGTTAAATTTTTTTTCCTCTGGAATTTCCCAGTTTCTATTTCTATGTTAATCAGTACTTAGATGTTGCTTGTAGATTGAGGAGAAGCAGAGGGATCTCTGTCTTTTGGTCATACAGTTTGTACCTCCTACAACACCGCCTCAATTACCTGGTTCAGTGTTCAGGACATTCTTACAGAATCTTTTATTGAAGAATAGGGGTGCAGATCGCAACGTGCCACCTCTTGGAGTTTCAAGGAACTCTGTTCTAGTTTCTTTGTACACAATCATACTTCATTTTCTATCTGAAGGATTTGCTATGAGGGATATTTGTGGCTGGTTGAACAGCTGTAAAACAGATAATCATGATATTGGATTTCTTCATAGAGGTGGTGAACAGAGTTTCCCTGCAGATTTATTTTTGAAAAATGATTCTTATCGAACTGACATTTCTAGGCTTGGGGGATCAATTAGTCATATATCAAAATCTCATCCTGTGTGTGATCAGGAAATGGAAGTAATTCAGTGGGAAGAAGGCTGTATGGATGATGAAGACACCCGAGTAACACATAAAACTACACAGAAACCATGTTGTTGTCTGTATGACGTTGAATATTCGAAAATGTCAAAGCATCAAATTAGATATGCAGCTAAAGGTTCTCGTGTCCACTGCACGCCTATTCCAGAGAGGTCTGCCCATGTTGCTGCAGAATGCAGTGCAGGAAGTTTGAATGATGAGATTGAAGACAAGCCTAGTACTAGTGATCAATCTGAATCGGGGTTTGGATATTGTCCAATGAGGGACATGAGGATTGTGCCAAGAGAGATTAATAACTCAGCTACACTTAGAGAAGAAGAACTGTTAGATACTTTGCTGTTGTTGTATCACATAGGTGTTGCGCCAAACTTTAAGCAGGTAAAAAAATTTTTAGGCTGAAAGTTTTCTTGAAAAAAGTGGTGATATATCTTTTAAAAGGAAGCCTTGGATACAAGCCTTAGAGCTTTATATATTCTTTGATTTTGTTTATTAAATCATTATGTGCTATCTGAAAATCATAAATTTTCCCTTAAAATATCTAAAAATGAATTGGGTGAATATTGGAAATGACAATGCTACTTTAGGCTTGGAAAACATAACCTTTTAGAGGGGATGGAGAAACTTTTTCAAGCTTGTCCATACTGAAATTTGCTTGTTGTGGTATTATCATATGTTTATGCTATATCGCTTAACAGATTTGAATGGTTGAAGATTTGTGCTAAATTTATTGCCTCAGGAATTTCCATTTCTGAAAGGCTATGCACATCATGAACTCTGGTTTTGTGTGAGCATGTTACAACTATTTATCCATATTATGCTGTGCATTTTGGTTACTTTTAATCAAAGCTTATTTCCTGCAAATGGTGCTTGGGTTGCATAGTTTTGGATATGGTGAGTGATGAAGTTGTTGGAAGGGGTATTAGCTTGCTTGTATGAGATGTTGACATTTAGAAATGCTTCTAGCTTGAGTGTGATAAATGTTGCAGTTTATTGGTAGTTTTATGTCCTTCTGATTTGCGTTTTATTTTATCTGTAGTTTATATTCGGTTGATTTTCTTTACCAAATAATAAAAAATGCCACTAGTGTGCGATAATAAACTTAGCTTATACTTGTTAATTTATTTTTGTACGTTTTTTAGTTGAGTTTTTTTGTTGTTGTACGGTTCAGTTATGATACTCATTTTCCTGCCCATATTATTCTGCAATTAAGGCGAATCCATGTTGAAATAGAGAATAAGCATTGTAAAAATGATTTGTTCTCTAAATAACGTGCTGTCTTTAGGGCATTACAATATGATGGAAGGTAAAGGACTCATGTAGGTTGCCACTATTAGTTTGGCAGTAAGATTCTACTCTGAGTAGCTTTATATTTGAGTTTGAACTCTTCCCAGATCTTTTATGTGAAAAGTTGCCTTCTTGATGATCAAACATTTGGTGTCATCTATCCCTCTCTCTTAAATTTTTTGATGAATGTTGTAAGATATCTAAAGTAATTCTTTGACTGTAGGCATCATACTACATGTCTCATCAGGCACAATCAATATCCCTTCTGGAAGAAACTGATAGGCAAATAAGAGAAAGAGGTTGCAGTGAACAAATAAGGCGGTTGAAAGAAGTTCGTAATGATTATCGAGAAGAAGTTATCGACTGTGTCAGACATTGTGCATGGTGAGTTCTCTTTCACTTTGATTTTCTTAATGAAAATGGTGAGATTTAATTGTGCTTATTCCTTCTTGTCTCCTCTCTTTTTTCCAGTTGAAGTCAGAAATCATCATTCCCTGTCATATCTATTTAAGGATATTAAAAATGTGAAGGAAATATGATAAGTTCTGGTCACGTTTCACCTAGTTATTTGTAGTCTGAATTCTAATTATGATTATTGCATGATTATGATGCTCTCTAATTATGCCTTGTCACCGTTATTACTTAGTACTAACCCTTTTTTTTCCCTGATGTATATTAATACAATCTGTGTTTCTTGAATTTTCTTGCTGAATTGATAGTTATTCAATATTCTGGATAACTAATTCATAATGAAGTTAGAAGGGGTTACATGTTAGCTGTTGCAACTCTAGTTTAGTTTGTTGTTTCCTTATGTTTTGTCACTCATTTTCCTCTCTTTTTAACAGGTATCGTGTCTCTCTTGTCTCTCGTTGGAAGCAAAGAGGAATGTATGCAATGTGCATATGGATAGTTCAACTGCTTTTGGTTCTTAGCAGAATGGATTCCTTATTCATTTACATCCCTGAATTTTATCTCGAGACTCTGGTAAATAACTTTTTATCGAAATCAGTGGCAACAATTATTTTGTCTTGTCAACATTACAACAAGAATCTATCTTGAATGAATTTTATAATTGATTAACATAGGTTGCTTATATAGGCCTCCGCTTTAAGTGATTATTTTATTTCAATATTTACTTGGCATTGTTGGCCTAGACATCTCTAGCATAATTGCTGTTATGCCTACATCCTTTGGTGTTGCTGCAACTGCAATCACTTCTGGTGTTAAGAGTAAATGTCTACATATGTCATTTCTGTTTGTGTTTGGATTTATTAGTATTGTTGCTTTACTGAAGATGCAGGGTATATTCAATCCTAGCATGAAATTATTTTTTTTTTTTAAAGAAATGTTTACCTTCAAAATATCTGTGCGCTTTTTGTTGGCTCTGAACATATTTTCTTGGTACTCTATCCATTCAGGATGTCTAGTTTCTTTTTGTTATGAATATAGCTTAAGAGATTCTCTGTGTGTGTGTCTCCATCTCCATACACACATACACAGTCTAAAATTTTCTTGTGGGCTTCAATTTTAATGATGTTACAGGTTGACTGTTTTCATGTGTTACGAAAGAGTGATCCTCCGTTCGTTCCTTCTACAATATTTATCAAGCAAGGACTTGCCTCATTTGTAAGTCTGACCTGCAAATCTTGTCTCTATGCACTTTATTGCTTACTCCAATGCATGTATGCCTGTTAAAAAGGTAACAGAAAAAGAATTACCTTAAATAAATTGTCTGCTTTATAGTGATAATCTCATCAAATTAGGTTACCCATTGTCTTGAACTCAGTGTTTCATGGAAAAATTCAAGCTTAAGATACTGTTTGGAAATGCAAATATGTCATTTTTTATATTGTAGTATACATCATATAGATGAGTTTTATCATAATTATCTCGTTTGGTTTATGCCCAATTATCATTAAATGAAATAGGTTTGTGTACATACTGTTGGTGTTTCTCCTATTACATAGTTTGAAACATGAAAATGAACGAATTTCGTACTTGTACATGTATTGAAAAATTTTGATGGTTAAACTATAGAAATGAGTTAATCCCTTGGATTGGATTACTCCAACTTTCATTTACTTTCCAATACATACTATAAATAGAAGGAACATATTATCATATTTATTTCCTACACCTATTAGGGAATCTTCTTTCCAAGAACACAGGCAATCAATGAGTGAGCTTGAACATATATGTCTAGTGTTGATGGGGATGACATTTGGGATCTTTTTCTAATCAAAGGTTACTTATGCCATTTGACAGCAGTTGCCAGAAAATAGGCTTATGCCGTTTTGCAATTTTTGAAATTGTTTTGGCATGCATGTGATCTGGTGATTTTGTACCGATTGAAATTAATGCTATGAGCATGTAGAGTGCTTGTTACATTTATCTGATGGATAAATTATTATGTATGTGTCACTTGTCCAACAGATTACTTTTGTAGTTACCCACTTCAATGATCCGAGGATATTAAGTGTGGATCTCAAGGATCTTCTTCTCCAATCTGTATCAGTCCTAGTACAGTATAAAGAATATTTCTCAGCGTTTGAGAGCAATGAAGCAGCTATTCAGAGATTGCCAAAAGCATTATTGTCAGCATTTGATAACAGATCATGGATACCAGTCACCAATATTCTTTTGCGGTTGTGCAAGGGTTCTCGCTGTGGTTCTTCAAAGCATGGAGAATCATCATCGACATCAGCTATTTTCCAGGTGAAATGATGCATCTTTTTGGCTCAACTTGTAACTCTCTTCTCCATGGACATAAAGTTAAACTAGTTTGGGCTTTTTAAATTATAGAACTTGTTGCGGGAAGCATGCATTAATGATGGAGAATTGTTCTCAACCTTCTTGAATCGCCTATTTAATACTCTCAGCTGGACGATGACTGAGTTTTCTGTTTCCATTCGGGAAATGCAAGAAAAATATCAGGTACGTTGTTATTGTCACACTATTCACTGCTTGTTATGCTTTAACATGAGTGTTTATATATATATATATATAGTAATGGGAGAAGAAAGTCTTTGAATTTCTTGGCTATACTGTAATTTATTATGTGGAGAGTTGGTCGAGTAGTCGCAGAAGGACCAGCATAGTCTTTGTTATTTGTGATTAAAAGTTTCTGCTCAACAAAGAAATTGGTGAAATTAGAGAGAGAGAGAAGGGGGGGAAGGGGTGGGGGGGGGGGTTTATTTTTCTTGTTTTCCTTGTTTGCTTATCCATAGAGATTGCTCATGTCACTACTGGATTACTTTTTTGGTTGACTGGTAACACTGGTGTCAGGTTAGTACAACCTGTTAGCTGATGCAAATAATAATTGTTTTAAGTGAGATAAAATTTTATGTCTTCTTTTTTTCCCGTTTGCTTAATTTGATTATCTTATTTAGTTAAAATTCCTCTGCAGGTATTGGAATTCCAGCAAAAAAAATGCTGCGTCATATTTGATCTCTCATGCAATCTTGCAAAGCTTTTGGAGTTCTATACACATGAGATTCCTCAGGCATTCCTATTGGGAACTGATACAAACCTTCGGAGGTTAACTGAATTAATTGTCTTTATTCTCAACCACATAACTTCAGCTGCCGATGCTGAGTTTTTTGACTTGTGAGTTTCTCTGCTTGTCAAATAAAATTATGTTTCTATATTTCTTCTGTAATATTATTTCTTGCATGTTCCTGTTTCATTATAGTAGAACTATACTGAATTGTTAGAGGTGCAACTTGACTTTGGTTTCTTAAGCAAACTTGTTCATAATTAAATTGGTGTAAACGATTATCTGATATGTGAGAAGTTCTTTATGTTTTGCTTTTAATGTGACAGAACTTGTCCAGATACTGTATTCTAATTTTCAGAAAATTTTGTTGCATGGGGACATCAATAGCTTCAACAGTATTATGGTTAGGGAAATATTATTTTTTGATATTTTACTGGTTGCTCCTTGGCTCATATATATTTGTTAATTTCAAAATTTTATTGATGAGAGTTTCAACTATGATATAATTGTATGTAGCTAAACTAAACTGTGATTATCATCTTTTTTGGTTTGCAGGTCACTTCGACGACATAGTCAATCTTTGGAAAAAGTAAACCGAGGCATGATACTGGCACCTCTTGTTGGGGTTATTTTGAATTTATTAGATGCAAGTACGGGGACAGAATGTGGAGGCCAGAATGATGTCGTGGGTGTTTTTGCAAGCATGGACTGCCCTGATACCATGCACTGTGGATTTCAGTATCTCTTGGAGTACAACTGGGTTAGTTTTTCTTGGCTTTATATCATTCATTATCTATGCACATGCATTAATGAATACATAAGCTGTAGATTGCCAGCTTATATTGTGCTTCACGCTGCTTATGGGCATCTAAATCACAAGATTATTTCCGCATCATTGGCAAGAAATTTGAAGTTCAGTCCAATCCATTTCATGCTTCTTTTTCTTAGGAGTATTATGTGTTTGTTTAAGATCTTCTATTTTATCTAGAAGTAAAAGTAGTCCAATTACATATACTCGTGTCAGTGTAGAAGTTAATTGGCTACATAGTTGTTAAAGGCGCGCCCGAGGCTCAAGGCTCATAAGGCTTCAGCTTTAGCGCCTTGAAAACTCAAAGGCGGGCACTGTCACAAAGGTGCTCGCCTTGGTGCGCCTTTGTGACATTAGTTAAATACTGTATTTTTTTTTTGTTTTTAGTGTCGGGAAATATAAACCATTGATTATAAATTGAAAAGAACTTTTAGTATGTCTTACTACACCTAATTATTTCCAAAACAAACAATAAAAAAGAAAAAAAAGGCTTAGGGCAAAGAAAACATTTGTTCCAGCCTCCACAAAGATAATTTGAACCACACAATTTAGGCGCAAGACTAATTGTGTTTTGCTATGATAATTCATAATTGATTAGTGTTAGAACTTGTTAAATACAATATTAGTAAGCTTATGATCATCGTGTGTTTAGTAAGCTTAAGAGCTTCGTGCTTAGGATATCAAACTTTAATTAAGTTCTTTTTTTTTCTGTGTATGTGTTTCTATTTTGTTGTTATGACTTATGTGTTTTAAGTTTTAATATTTATAATATTATATCACCTTGTTAGTAGTCTAATAATAAAATTTATAATTTTTTTTTCGATTATTTTTTTTATTTTTGCGCCTCATGTCACTTAGGTGCGTGCTTAGTACCTTAGTGCGCCTTGCGCCTTTAATAACTACGATTGGTTATAAGATGCATTATTGTGATATTATGTATATGATGCTTTTCTTCATTCCATTTTACTTGCCAATTCAGTGAAAGTGGATCTCTTTTGCCTGGTATGGGCTGAGGAGATTCAGGAGAATTTGATTTCTCTTCTTATTTGTTGCAAAGCAGATGGAATTCGTTTGCGTAATTGTGTTTGTAATAAACTACGTTCTGTTATGTCCTATATTAGAAGTTAATTGAAATCTGCAGCTTAACAATTCAGGTGAACAAAAATTTTAGTAGAATGCTTACATGCCTTTACCTTCCCCCCCCAGCCCCCCTTTTTTTCCCCATTTAAAGCGATGCAAATTTTTAATGAAGAAGGCCGTTCTGTGTATTATTTGAGAGAGATTTGTTGAAAAGTTTATTTTAGTCTCTCTGTTATAGCATTTGTTTAGAGAAGGCTTTGCCCTGCTTTTGGCACTATGTAATGGTATTTCATGTTACTGACAAAAAGAGGACACATAGGATGAATTTTTTTAAGAGCAGATTGTTGCTTGTACCAGATAAGAATTGGATATTGCAGGAATAAATATATGCTGGAATGTCAGAAAGCCAGAAACAAATTGGTGCTTTTACCATCCATATGCTTTGTTCAAAATCCCAATTTATCTTCTGTTGGCCTATTAAAATGTTAATATTTTGTACCCTTGCGAATCATTGATCAACATTATGCTAGCTGGAGATACATGGGATTACTGAACCATCAAATTCCGTTGAGTTGAATTGTGAAATTTATCGTCTAACTCTTGAAATTTTTTGCCACATAGTTTGGGAATTATGATTTAGTATTGTGGTATTTATTCACCGAACTTTGTGTGTATAAACTAGGGTAATTATACGTGATTGTTCAATGCAATCTTGAATTTACTCTTTATATTTGGTGTAAATTTTAAATCAGCTAGTTAGATTAGATTCCATATGCACTTGTGTGTCCATGGTGGGTCGCATTTTTTGTTTGTATCATATCCTTGTTTTTCTTTTTATCTTTTTGAAGTGCCTGAGTGAACAGACTTCGGAAAGTCATACTAGGGTTCTTTAGAATTTGTGTTCTTTTCTTCTTCCTTTTTATTTATTATTAATCATTTCTCTTATAATTTACTGTAACAGGCTGGGTCCTGCAGAGGGGATGTTTGTATTGAAAAACTTGGGCAGCTTGAGAACTTTCTGAGCCTTCTTATCAGCCGAATTGAGGTGCAACAAATGGAAAGGATGAGATATAGTGAGGAAAGAGATGCTGATGATGGCACCTGCTGCATTTGTTATACTTGTGAAGCAGATGCAGAGTTTGCTCCTTGTTCTCATAGGTCTTGCTATGGTTGCATAACAAGGCATCTTTTAAATAGCCATAGATGTTTCTTTTGCAATGCAACAGTCTCGGAGGTTATCAAGATTGGTGAAAAAAGATTCTGAGATTTGTTGGCTTCTACTTTGGAATATCTGGCAGGGGATTTGATTTATCTGCTGTTGCTAATTGGGCTCTTGAATTCGCCCTGTACAGTCGTGCCAGTTGCCCTAGAAGACGGTATGACTTCTATGCCTGGTGAATTTTACACTTCACATGCTCAGTTTGTCAGCTAGATGTCTGGTCGCAAGCAGAAGATGTTTCGGCTTGCTGACTGTCATCTTTGTCATGAAATAGGCCTGGATATCGACTTCTCAATGCCTGTTCTACGGGCTTCAAAATCCTTAGTTTGTGGAGGCACGACACATAAACTGAAAAGAACAGGAAATAAAAAGGAAAAAAGAGAATGGGTGATAAATTGATGAAGGATGCTGCAATATGGATTATGATTATATATCTACTTTTCTATATGGGTTTTCAAGGTCAAAAGATGGATGGGAGTTAGAAAGAAAAAATTCCCATTGGTTGATTGAGAATTTTGTAGAGAAAATTAAGGGCATTATTTTGTAAATATGAGATGTAAACGGCAATGAAAATATGTGGGTCTCTCCCTCTCTCAAGGAATATTAGCTTCCGAGCAACATATACTACCCACGAGAACTGCAGGATCAGCTTCAAAATTACCATTTCTATTGCCTGAGATTCTGAAAAGAGCACAACCTCCCTTGATGCATAATCTTTTCCAACCAAAGGCAAAGATGTAGGAACTAGCCACCCTACCATTTCTTCCAAATCGGCAGTATTATATATAACTCAACTGCCAATAATGCCATCTTCGAAGTAGGATCAAATCGGCAGCATAAAAAAAGTTTCAAGAGAGTTTTGAACTTTGTATAATATTACAATTATATCCAATTTTAAAATAATTTTGTTTAAATTATATGTGCTTTCATTTTTAAAACAACTATAGTTTTGGTAA
>CATIWF010162751.1:0-29394 GCA_949630135.1 Balakata baccata
AAATTAATATATTTATGGTAAAATCATTATTTATATTGGAGGTTGCGAATTGAGGTTGTCCAAAAGACTATAAACTCAAGGGGAAACAGACATAAAAAGAATTGGTCGATTTGTCACCGACGCATTAATTGCTGTTAGATTTAGCCAAAGTATAGTATGGTCCTTAGCAACATCAAGAAAAAGCTCCTCTCTTCTTCTCTGCATTATAAAAACACAATCCTTTCGGTCTCACAAATCTCACCCTTTCATCCTCACTTTCCTCTTTCGAGACTGTAATTATTTTTTCTTTAGCTTATGTTTTGATTATAACCCCATAATTTTTATGTGTATCGTATCTGAATATATTCATTATATGATAAAAATTTATATAAATATCACACGATAAAAAGTTAATCATAGCTAAAATTTAAATACGATTTACTTAATAATAACATAATATATTTAATATAATTAATCTATAAATTGAATTAAATTATAACATATCGGTTGAATGTATTAATATAATATACTATAAATTATTGTATTGATGTAACAGACCAGATATTGCTACTGCTAGTTTCCAATAGGGCAGAGTCCGGATGCGAGGTCTGATATATTTAACAGTAGATTATACAGACAGCGCAACTGTCACAGCTCATACCCTAAAAAAGTACCCACAAATTCTGGTTTACCCATCCTGCCCCTTTGTTCTCGCGATAATGTCTGAGAAACGAGGGGTCAATATAGTATTTTTACCCAACAGCCGGCAGGGGACCCAGAAAACGCTGGCAGCCAATGGTTTAGTGGACCCCACATCTCGGATTCCAAATTATCTATCAAATCCCATTCATATCTTGTCTTTGCCTTCCAAATTTTATTTATTTATTTGTTAAATTTCCAGAGAAGAAAGAAAAGAAGGGTGTTAAAGAGAGGGAGACAAGGGAAGATCTGTGCATCTGATTTTGGTTTCTTTTGTAGAGGATAGAGGGAGGAAGATCGAGAAAAGAGGGTTACTGTTAAAGGGTTACAGAGAGATGAGAGAAATAATAAGCATACACATTGGACAAGCAGGAATTCAGGTTGGGAATTCCTGTTGGGAGCTTTATTGCTTGGAGCATGGCATCCAGCCAGATGGCGTCATGCCCAGGTTCATATCATAATACCCTTTTCTTCAGAAATGCGATCTTTTCTCTTGTTGATGCTTAATTTCGGTGTTAATTTGCCTCATGAATTTCTAAGATCGAGCAATTTTGCCCACTTTTACATTCTATTTGTGTTTCATTTTTTTTTTTTTAAATGTTTGGGATTTTTGGTTTTTTTTTTTCTTTAGATCACGAAAGGACTAAAAATTTGGATCGTAAGAGATTTGGGCTTCCGCATTTTTCTAGCTTTTTTCTTTTTGTATTGTGGTAACGGTTGTTCTTATTGAAGTTTTTCTCTTGCTTGCGTGTGTTCTTTTGGTTGGAATTTGAGTTGGGTGCTTATGAATACATGATTGTTTATGCAGTGATACTTCAGTGGGTGTTGCACATGATGCTTTCAATACCTTCTTCAGTGAGACTGGTTCTGGCAAACATGTGCCTAGAGCTGTTTTTGTTGACTTGGAACCAACAGTCATTGATGAAGTTAGGACTGGAACTTACAGGCAACTTTTCCATCCTGAGCAGCTTATTTCTGGGAAGGAAGATGCTGCTAATAATTTTGCTAGGGGTCACTACACTGGTGAGGCAGTTCATTTCATAATTGCATAATTTGTGTTTTTGTTGCCAGCATTGTTGGATTAGTCTGATGTCTTTGTGGCCTGTAGTTGGGAAGGAAATTGTGGATCTCTGCCTTGACCGAGTGAGAAAGCTGGCTGATAACTGCACGGGTTTACAAGGGTTCTTGGTGTTTAATGCTGTTGGTGGGGGAACTGGTTCTGGTCTTGGATCCTTGTTGTTAGAACGCTTATCTGTGGATTATGGAAAGAAGTCAAAGCTTGGGTTCTCCATTTATCCTTCTCCTCAGGTACCTATGATGCTAAAGATTTAGTATTTGGATTTCATACACTGGCATTTTTTTGTGTTTTTCGTGTGAGAATCCTATTAAATAGATGGTTAATGAAAGCAAGTTGTATGCAGTTTTAGACAAACGTGCTTTTGGTTTGTTGTTGTCATCATATTTTGTACTCTTGCTATTTGTCATGATATATGCTGCTCTGTTTGCTTAAGGTATAGTCTAGTTGATATGTGGATTAGCTTTATTATTCCATATTAAGTATTTCAAATACGGATAGTTTGTGCGGGTCTTAACTATAGCTAACTTCATTTCATTGCAGGTCTCAACAGCAGTTGTGGAGCCTTATAATAGTGTGCTCTCTACTCATTCCCTTCTTGAGCACACAGATGTCGCTGTGCTTCTAGACAATGAAGCCATATATGACATTTGTCGAAGATCCCTAGATATTGAAAGGCCAACTTACACCAATTTGAATAGATTGATATCTCAAATAATATCATCTTTGACAACTTCATTAAGGTTTGATGGAGCCATAAACGTGGATATCACAGAGTTCCAGACTAATCTTGTTCCATATCCCCGTATCCACTTCATGCTTTCTTCATATGCTCCTGTCATCTCAGCTGAAAAGGCATACCATGAACAGTTGTCAGTTCCTGAGATCACAAATGCTGTTTTTGAGCCATCAAGCATGATGGCCAAGTGTGATCCTAGGCATGGAAAATATATGGCTTGTTGTTTGATGTACCGAGGAGATGTTGTCCCCAAGGATGTCAATGCTGCTGTTGCCACTATTAAAACTAAAAGGACTGTTCAGTTTGTTGACTGGTAAGAAAAGGACTATGCAACTGGCAGAAGGAACTTCTCAATGACAAACTAATATTTTTGATATAGTTTTTCATGATTGGTTTGGAAATTTCCCTTTTCGATTTGATCTTCTCGGGTTTGATCCCTTACACTATGAAAGTTTAAGCTGACATTGTTATGTTTTCTTACATATCTGATCCGGATGAATATTTTATTTGAACCCCACAGGTGTCCCACAGGCTTCAAATGTGGTATCAATTATCAGCCTCCATCTGTTGTACCTGGCGGTGATCTAGCAAGGGTGCAGCGTGCTGTTTGCATGATCAGCAACAACACAGCTGTGGCTGAGGTGTTCTCTCGCATTGACCACAAATTTGATCTCATGTATGCCAAGAGGGCATTTGTTCACTGGTACGTCGGTGAAGGCATGGAAGAAGGGGAATTCTCAGAAGCTCGTGAAGATCTGGCTGCTCTTGAGAAAGATTATGAGGAAGTCGGTGCTGAAGGTGGAGATGATGAAGAGGAAGGTGAAGATTACTGATAATTTTTTGTATATATGGAGATTGATTTCAATATGCAAATGTTTACCACCTTGTGTTTCCATTGGTGAAGTTTGTTACATTTAGCATTACTATCATGTCACAAGCTGTGAAATTGTCTGCATTGTCTCTATGTTGGAACTAAATGTTTTCTGTGATATTAAGTTTTAAGTTGCAAGTTATTTTCTTGGGGGAGAATATACATCTCTTTTCCTATTAATGCATGTTTTGTTCTTTTCCAAAAGCATTGAAATTCAAAGCGTTCTTGTTAGTTTCTCCCACATCCCACTTAAATGAAGGCTATCTATAATCTGTCATCCCTAAATGCTGGGTGGCTTGTGCTTGTAAGGTTATTAGGTGATCAAAATGACATTCAATGGCTTCTTTATATAAATTTTGTGAAGTAAATGTAAATGGCAAAAAGATTAGTACTATATTAGAAATAAATCCTAAGGGATTGGGATTGCATTAATATAGATAGCTTATCCCTCAACACTGAAACCATCTTATCTCAGCATTCAATACATATTTGGGGTTTTGGTTATATCATCTGTAATTTGAATCAAAGGCTGGTTAGAGCACTTGAGGCTTTGAAGGAACTTGAACAATGTGGAGAATTGTAGATTGTGCTTCTTTTTTTATTTCTTTGACGAAATATCAGACCAGAAGGCCTAAGCTACATCTACTTACATTATATCAAGAAAAGGATAAATCTGACTAATATATATATATAATCAGACCACAGACTGATGGTTACACAGATCAATATGTACATAACTATACATAGCTGGAGAGGGGAGCAGTGCTTAGAACATTTTTCTTTTTAATATATACATCTCATCTTATATGTATATATCAGTTGAAGCCAATATATGTCCTCAATGTCAAGCAACTAGGATGTAAATTCCAGTACAATCCATGAAGTCTGTTTCCCAAGCGATTATGAGATGAAAGAGAGTTTTCTTATACTAAAAACCCTGTTAGTTAATTTTCTCATTGTATCACAAAGAGCATTGCTTCATCAAATATAAATCGTATATATCTTTCTAAATTCTTACATCAAATGTCATAAAATAGAGAGAGAGAGAGAGAGAGAGAAAATGAACTATGACAGAAGAGCTGACTCGAAGTTGGAAAATCCCTAAGAGTGTCACTTGGATCATAAGCATTATCTAAGTACTCATTTTACTCCATTGAAAGCATATAATGATGCTGAAATCTGCCTTTCTACCTTTATCCGTTTGCATTCAGCCAATTCTAACACCTGACTTGAATCAGGCAGCGCACATTCTTCGGCAACTCCATCATCCCTTCTTGTATTGATGGAAGCTGATCAAACCCATTTGGAAATGGCCACGAGTAGTACAATTGAGAGAAACCTTGTTCAAACGCCCTCGTTGCAACCACTCAAGTCTGGTCGATATACATCATCAAACATCTGGTGACTTTCTTGTTTGACACCAATGCAAAGTGCAAGTAATATTGGTATTACCGGCAGAGAAGCCATGATGGAAACTGTTGGATAGAAAAGCATCATTGCTGTGTTGCACATCACTTTTACTAGTAATTATAGTAGTGGCTTCTGTAGCAGCAGCAGGACTGTTATTTTTCAAATTCCTTTTGTGATTAAGAAGATTTTTTATTTTCATGGAGATAGGAGAATTGGATAGGAAGTGAGTAGTGAAGTTGGTTCGAGTGTTGGAACCGCGAAGCAAGTAAGTAGCTTCGTCATAAGCACGGGCAGCCTCTTCTGCAGTTTCAAAGGTACCAAGCCACATTCTTTTTTTCTGTGTAGTGTCTCTGATCTCTGCTACCCATTTTCCTGAAGACCTTTGTCTAACACCAACAAACTTGTTTCTGCATTTGTTATTTGTGCTTCTCTCTCTGAACTTGATAGTTTGTTTTCCTTTTGGCTGTTCTTGGGATTGATATCTCATTTTGCAAATGTTGAAAAGGGGTGAGTGCACTAAAAAGAGAAGGGGTTATATTTTATTTATACAACTGAAAGACAAAGTGATGTTCCAATTCTTATGTTAGTGGGGTGCCTTGTCTTTAATTTCTTGTCAACATTGTTGGTTTGAATTTGTTCTTTTTAAAGGATGACCGATTTCTCAAAGTTGAGACCAAACCCACAAATTTACAACGTGAGAAACCAATGGTGAACGATGGGACATTATCATAAACGAGAAACAAGAGAAAAATTTAATACTTTTAATTAATTGGTGTTAGCAATGAATTGCTGTCCTCTACTTCAAAAGGTCAACCAAAAAACAAAAGGGAAAAAAAAAAATTCAAAGGAACAATTGGAAGACTGAAGGTTATGGCATCTAACAGTGCAGCACTGAGGCTTTTTGACGAAATCTCCTCTTTCATAATCAAACAAACCTATGCAGATATGGACTTATGAGCATTATCTTGTAAGCGAATTTCTTGTAAATAAATAAAAATAGATCATCTAACCCACCCCACATGAGAGTCCAACCTTTGAGGCAATTTATTTCATGCACTTGCCTTTACACGTGCGCTTTTTTTAAATTTCACCGAGTAATCCGCTTTTCATTTTCTTTCTTCTCTTTTCTTCTATTTGTTTTTATTTTGTTCGGTTTGTTTTTCTATAATTTTTTATTTTGATTACAAATAAATAAATATATTTTCAGTTAATAATGCAATTTTATGATAATTTAATTTGTAAAAATTCAAATGACATCCAATTAAATAATGAACCTATAGTAAAATAATAAATTTGTAATTGTTAAATAATGAACCTATAGTTATTTAGTAATAAACATACAGTTATTAAATAATAAGCCTATAATTGTTATAAAGTTATTAAATAATGAATATATAATTGTTTAGTTATGAACCTACAATTATTTTTTTTTTTTTTGTAATTATAAACTTACAGTTGTTAAATAATGAATCTACAATTGTTAAATAATGAATTTACAGTTGCTAAATAATAAATATATAATTATTTAATAATAAACCTCCAGTAGTTAAATTATGAATCTACAATTATTAAATAATAAACCTACAACTATTTAGTAATAAACTTAGAGTTATTAAATAATGAATCTCTAACTGTTAAATTATAAATTTACAGTTGTTAAAAAATAAATCTGTAATTATTTAATAATAAACATATATTCTATTAAATAATGAATTTAGAATTATTTTAATGTCGTTTAATAGAAATTGAAAGTTAGTGATTTTTCAATCTTTTGCACATCGGAATGGACTTGTGGCAACATGGACTCGGAATAACAACTCATCCTTTGACCCACCTGTTTAATTCTATACGGTCATCCTTCTGCAATAACTCGAATTTTTGCCTCAATTGTCGTTAATGATAAAGAATAAGTCTAAATCGACATTGACTTTTGGCCTTGACCTAAACTTCAAAGGGCAATTCTATTACTAATCCCACTCGGCGCATTCATATATTTTTCTCTGCTACAACGCCATTTTACTTGAGTGATACAACTGCACTTCAACCGTCATATAGTTTGAAAATCTGATAGAATAAAAAGGGGGAAAAATTTAAAAAAAAAAGGATTTCGGAACTCAATAGAATACTAATGTAAATGAATCGAAATATGCAAACTTATCTCGCAAATATAATGAAAGAATCACATTCAAAATTTCAAATCCATACAGAGTTCGTATGAAATTGGCAAACATATTACGACCAAAACTGCGACAAGAATTGCCTTCACAGACAACCCCTCAAGCCTCACGCACTGTCCCAAAACCCAAAAATAAAATGAAAGGGAAAAACAGAGCCCAAATCCCAAATTCCTAAACTTCTCTTTTCTTCCTCAATGATTTGATTCGAACTATAAATTAACACATTAATAATATACACATTCTACAAAAAGGATTTTCACTTCAATCGCAATCACAGGCTTTCACACTCAATCCAACTGGATGCCAGATTGCTGCAGAATATCATGCAAAAACAAATGATGGAAACCATCTTATGCAAAAGAATGGATAATAAATATACTTCCACACATACTGCATTTGTTTGCCAGGAGCCATGCACTATGATGAAAGAATGGACTGCAGAGCCATCTGTTGCTGTGGATGCAAAAGTGACCAAGTTGAAGCCAATGTTGCTGGTGGTAAAGTCTGCTGAAGGTGCCTCAATAGGTTCACCATTCGGCTTGCGGTTTGTTCTGTTGCCAGATCCTTGCCGCAAAGAACCTACCAATAACAATGTCTCTCCATAAGAAAACAAATTGAAGGTAGCCTTCAAACACTACAAACAGCATTTTCGCATTTCAAGAGCATGCATAGAGTTGCATGTGTACCGTATCAATTTTTTTTGGAACAGAATAGCAGGTTAGTCTAACCCATCTCTCATGTAGAGTCTATATAAACCAAAATACAAATAACAACAATCTGATACACCTTGTCACCTTTCCAGTGATTAAAATGGAGAAATAGCAAAAGTTTATGACTGTTGTCAAATTTACATAAACAAGCAACTAACCTCAGCAAATACTGAAACTATCTTAGGAAGATACTGATTATTTGGACCCAAAAGTTCACTGTCTGACCTGTAGATGGATTCCAAGATGAATGTTGATTACTCGTTCACAGTCAAGGGATAATGGAGAATAAACAAACTGAAAAAAAAAATCAAAGGGAACAATATAAATCCTTACCTCTCTACCATCGAACAAAGTTGTTCATGAACAACTTTTGCTTCAATTAAATCACCTGTTATTGGCAAACAATTTAACCATGCTGGGACAACCTGCAAAACACACAGTGGGCTAGTTACAAACAGCCAGAGATGCCAAGTTGCCAACCAGTAGTGATAATGCTACTGTGATACCATTCCTACTTTCTGCTACAAGAAATATTGCTCTTCAAGGCTTATCTTTTATATATGGCCGGATACCCTCTAATGATATTTATGCAATTTACTAAAATAGATCCAACATAAATACAAAAGTACCTGAGCTGAGTCAATACTTCCACGATGAAATTCACAAATTTTCCCTAAAGCAGAAACAGAATTATCATATGCCATAATGTTTTCAGGTTGCTTAGCATTTGGATGTCGTATCACAACATTTAGTCTTGAAAGCGCCTCTGAACAAAACCAAGTTAAACTCTCACTCCCAAAAATTTTAAAGGGAATCAATAATTGGCTCTGAACAAAAATCATAACAGGAAATCGACAACTTTAGCATGCAGGCAACTTACCTCCCACTAGAGGTTTAAATGCAGATCCACCAAATTCTGCACAAACTCCAAGTCCATATACTGCAGCCTGAACAACAATCACACAACTCGATGAGGATATCATCCACCTGACATATATAATTACCATATAATTACCAAAAGTTTTGTCAGTACAGACTTGTCGAACATCTGGGTTATCGTCATTGCAAGCCTCTAATAGGAATGGAAGGAATGTATCATAGTATCTGTACCAACATCATTGGAACAACGAACATCAAACAACTGTTTCAGAGATAAACAATCACTACTTACACAATACAAATTCTAAAGAGACTTACTTAAGAGCTGCCTCACGGCATTGCTCTGCAACATCATCAAAAATGCAAATTGCAATCCTTCTCTCTTCAGCTGTTTTATCCTTTCCCTACATAATGAAAAATGTCAGAATATAAACCAACACATTCAGCTTCTAAGCATTATCACTTTAAAGTGATAAATTTCAATATCACAGTTTAGATTCTGTTCATTTACAAGAACGCAGTAAGCATAAATTTTTCAAAAATTATTTCACCTTTAACTTTCAAGTATCAATTAAGAGTGTTTAGGTTTGAGATAGGTACACTCTCAGCAATTAATAAACTTGCTCCATAAAACACAATCAAACTTAAAGACTAGTTGTAAGGAAAATTCATAAACCATGACCGACAGCAACCAGTTCATATACCAACAAATTTACACTCATAAGTAACAACAAAGCAAAGAAGCAGAAAGAATTTTAGTTTGCCGTGAACTGAAAGAAAAGCTAAGCACATGATACAGCAACAATCATATCAGCCCTTCGTAATTACATGTTACAAAGCAAAGAAGCAGAAAGAATTTTGGTTTGCTGTGAACTGAAACAAAAGCTAAGCACATGATACAGCAACAATCAGACCAGCCCTTCGTATTTAGCATAACATGTAATTAACTCCAAAGCAATAGTGTGAGAATTATTAGTAGCCAAATTTTACTAAAGAAAGATATAATAAAATTTTTTCAAAAGAAAAAGGAAAAAGAATTCAAAAGGAATTTGCGTAATCATTTGTTTTTCTGCGATGAAACTTACCCACATAGGAGTCAGATAGGTTGATAGCTCATCAAAGAAAGGCAAGAAAGAGGCTTTGAATGTTTTGATCAAAGTTCCCAATATTTCACCCACCTGGAAACAGAATAGGGCGCTAAGATAAGAAAAATCAAGTCTTACGAATTTGCAACAGAATATGCAGTCTGTCAATTACTAACTTGGTCGAAAACTTCCTCCTCTTGCTCATTTTCCTCTTTAATCAATTCTCCCTCCTCAGCATCAAAGTCTTCAGCCTTGGCTCTCTCTGCTCTCTCTCTCTTCCTGCTAGAACTCGCTGTGATCGCTTGTTTTATTTCATCCACAATGGAACGCACCTGAGCTTCATCAACAAGTTGTCCAGAAATCTGAAAGGAGAGATACAAATTTTAAACACACTTCCAGATTTCACAATACAAGAAAAGGACAAAAAGCACATGGGTCCAAAAAAAAAATTATGAACTTCATTGCTTTGTAAAAGAACAGTTTTTGTCCTGGGAGATTTCAACTTAGTTACTTATTGTTACATAATACAATTCCCTAATTAGTGCAGTATGCTAATTAGTATAGTTGTCTTATTAGCATTCAATCTTTGTATATAAACATGTAAAGCTTGTAGCAATATACACAAGAAATATATTCTCGTAACTTTGTGTTTACATGGTATCAAAGCATTAGAAAGTGGGATTTGGGTTTGGAACATATTTTTTCAGCTTTGGGTTATTTGTCAATTTGACATATTAGGGTTCCGAAATTGGGTCATCTATTTGAAGTTATCTTCTGTTGCCACCGCCTACCTAGGGAGAATCGCAGCCGGCCGATCAGCTCCCACTCAGAATCCAGTGGTTAGACGCTCGGCAAGTAAGCTTCACGCGCCGCCCCAATTTCCAGCTGCAAAATCACGCGTCGGCATGTGAAGGAGCATCCGCCGTCACTGTCATCTCCGGTCACCACCGTTTGGCTCGCCTCTGTCTATACAACACCTTTCCAGGCTTGGTTAAGGTTATACTCTCTCGGTTTTGCTGCTCACTTAAGACTAGGTTCTGTTTACTCACTTTTTCGAATTTACAAATTCTGGTTTTAATTTGTTGCTTTTGTTTTGTTGGGATTATTACTTTTGTGTGAGTTATGGCTACAAAAAGACAATTAGTGTTCCTGATGTGATTCCGGTAATGTCTACAATTACGGAACACAAACTTAATGGCTCTAATTATATGGATTGGAGCAAGACGATTCGTCTTTATTTACAAAATATTGAAAAAAACCAACATATGACTGACAATCCACCTAAAGATGAGTCTAGACAAACATGATTAAGGGAGGATGCTCGGTTATTTTTGCATATTCGTAATTCCATTGATAGTGAGGTCATTGGCTTGATTAATTATTGTGAGTATATCAAAGAATTAATAGATTATTTAGATTTCTTATATTCTGGAAAAGAAAATATTTCCCGAATTTATGAGGTTTGCAAAACATTTTATCATACAGAGAAGCAAGATCAGTCTCTTATTGCTATTTTATAAAAACTTATGAACAGCTTAATATGTTACTGCCATTTAGTTCTGATGTGAAGATTCAGCAGAGTCAACAGGAGCAGTTGGCAATTATGAGCTTTTTAGCCGGTCTCCCTCTTGAATTTGAGACTGCAAAGTCTCAGATGCTCTCAAATTCTAAGATTTCTTCTTTACATGATGTTTTTAGCAAGATACTTCACACAGAGGGAACTCCACCTGTTCAATACAATAGTGCTCTTGTCAACCAAAATCACGAGTCCGGACATTCTTATTATAGAGGTGGTGGTAAATGAGGGGGATCCAATTCTTTCGAGTCTCGAGCATCGGAGTCAAGAGTGATTGTGTGCCATTATTGTTATAAGCCAGGCCATATGAAAAAGGATTGCAGAAAGCTCCATAATAGAAATTAAAAGGCTTACACTGCTCATGTGGCAACCACTACTGATGCATCTGAGAAATCAATTCTTATCTCTACAGATGAATTTGCCAAGTTCTCTCAGTACCATGAATCATTGAAATCTTTATCTACTCCAGTTACTGTCATTGCAGATTCAGATAAATCCAATGCATGTCTTGTTTCCACCTCCTCCAAATGGGTCTTTGATTCTGGTGCTACAAATCATATGACAAGAAATTCTAGCCTATTTTCTATTTTTGAATCGCATATATCCATCTCTAATGTCACCTTAGCAGATAGATCATCATCTTCTATTCTTGGGTCTGGCACAATTAATCCTACCCCCTTGCTTCTTTTGACATTTGTTCTTCATTTACCTCAGTTATCTTTCAATTTGATTTTTGTAAGCCGGATTACTCACACTCTTAATTGCTGCATCTCGTTCTTTCCTGATCATTGCGTATTTCAGGATCTTATGTCGAAGAAGATTATTGGTAAAGGACATGAGTCAGGAGGCCTCTACATTCTTGACATTCACATACCTAGATCTATTGTCTGCTCTGGAGTTTCATCCCCTTTTCAGGCGCATTGTCGGTTGGGGCATCCATCTCTTCCTTTACTTAAGAAGTTGTGTCCTCAATTCAATAGGTTATCTTCCTTAGATTGTGAGTCGTGTCAGTTGGCCAAACATTATCGTCTTAGTTCGAGTCCAAGAATCAATAAAAGAGCAAGTTTTCCTTTTGAGTTAGTTCATTCTGACGTTTGGAGTCCTAGTCCAGTTCAATCTAAAACTGGATTTAAATACTTTGTAACTTTTGTTGATGATTATTCTCGTATAACTTGGTTATATCTAATGAAAAGTCGTTCGGAATTGTTTACTCACTTTTGTGCTTTTTGTGCTGAGGTTAACACAATTTAATGTTTCTGTCCACACATTGCGAAGTGATAATGCCAAAGAATATTTGTCAGCTTCTTTTCAAAATTATATGATTCAAAATGGCATCCTTCACCAAACATCTTGTGTTGATACCTCATCCCAAAATGGAGTAGCAAAGCGAAAGAATAGATATCTCCTTGAAACAACAAGAGCTCTTTTATTCCAAATGAATGTTCCTAAAACTTTTTGGGTTGAAGCAGTTTCAACAGCATACTTTCTGATTAATCGCATGTCTTTCTCTATTCTCCATGATGAGACTCCTTACAGTATCCTCTTTCCTACTAAATCAATGTTTCCTATTGAACCTAGGATATTTGGTAATACTTCTTTTGTTCGCAATATTCGTCCACATGTCACTAAATTAGACCCCAAATCATTAAAGTGTATCTTTCTTGGATATTCACGTTTGCAAAAAAGGTATCAGTGTTATTGTCCTGATCTTAATAAGTATCTTGTATCCTATGATGTCACTTTTCTAGAAGAAACACCATACTTCTCATCTTTTGCTTCAGCACATCAGGGGGAGAATAATGATTTGCTAGTCTACACTATCACATCCTCTGAACCAGTTCCTGACTCAGCTCCCGTCAGGCCCCCTATTCGTTAAGTTTATTCTAGAAGACAACACCCTCCTGATCCATGTCCTGCACCAACTCTTCCATCATCAAACCTTATTTCAAGTGATGATCTTCTTATCGCTTTAAGCAAAGGTAACCGCCAATATACTTATCATGTTTCCTCTTTTGTTTCTTATCATCACCTGTCACCCTCTTCTTGTTCATTTGTTGCATCCCTTGATTCAATCACTATTCCTAAAACTGTTCATGAAGTCTTGTCTCATCTGGATGACGCAATGCAATGCTGGAGGAAATGAACGCTTTGGATGACAATGATATTTGGACCTTGATTGATTTACCTCCAGGGAAACATGCTATTGGCTGCAAAGGGTGTTCACAGTTAAGGTGAATCCTGATGCGTCCGTTGCCCGCTTAAAGGCCCGTCTTGTTGCTAAAGACTATGCTTAGACCTATGGAATGGATTATTCTGACACTTTTTCTCCAATTGCTAAACTAACATATGTCAGATTGTTTATTTTTATGGCAGTTGCTCATAATTTGCCTTTATATTAGCTTGATATCAACAATGCTTTTCTCCATGGTGATCTCCATGAGGAAGTTTATCTGGAGCAACCTCCAGGGTTTGTTACTCAGGGGGAGTTTGGGAAAGTCTGTCGCCTTCACAAATCTCTATATGGCTTAAAACAGAGTCTTCGAGCTTGATTTGGCTAGTTTAGTCATGCAGTTAAGAAGTTTAGGATGCGGAAATGTAAGTCTGACCATTCAATCTTTATAAACAATCCGAAGCTGGGGTTATTTTGCTAATTGTGTATGTTGATGACATCGTTATTACTAGAAACGATAATGTGGGAATCTTATCTCTAAAGTCTTTTCTTCATACTCAGTTTCACACTAAAGACTTAGGGATGCTGAAGTATTTTTTAGGTGTTAAAGTAACAAGGAGTAAGAAAGGTATTTTTCTACCTCAGCGGAAATATGTGCTTAACTTGTTGTCTGAAACGGGAAAATTGGGGGCCAAGCCATCAAGTACTCCGATAATTCCTAATGTGCAACTTACAAAGGATGGTGAACTATTTGAAGATCCTGAGAAATATAAAAGATTGGTTGGGAAGTTAAATTATCTCACTGTGACTCGTCCAGATATTGCATATTCTGTTAGTATTGTAAGTCAATTTATGTCGTCACCAACAGTTCATCACTGGACAGCTTTAAAACAAATTTTGTGTTACTTGAAAGGAACTCCTGGACGTGGTATTTTGTATGCGATTCATAAACACACTTATATTGAGTGCTTCTCATATGCCGATTGGGCAGGTTCAAAGATTGATAGAAGATCTACATCAAGCTACTGTGTCTTTGTTGGAAGAAATTCGGTTTCATGGAAAAGTAAAAAGCAGAATGTTGTATCACGTTCGAGTGTAAAATCAGAATATCGGGCCATGGCACAATCTATTTGTGAGATTATGTGGATATGTCAACTCTTGACTGAGATGGGTCTCAAGATTATGGTACCAGCAAAGTTGTGGTATAATAACCAAGCCGCCCTTCCTATTGCTTCTAATCATGTTTTCCACGAACAAACGAAACATATTGAGATCGACTGCCACTTTGTTCGGAAGAAACTACAACAAGATTTGATTTCCACAGGATATGTGAAGACAAGATAACAATTGGGAGATCTTTTCACTAAAGCTTTAAATGGGGCTCGAGTTGATTATTTTTGTAATAAGCTGGGCATGATTAATATCTATGCTTCAGCTTGAGGAGGAGTGTTACAGAATATAATCCCCTAATTAGTGATTGTAAATACCCTAATTAGTGTAATATCCTAATTAGTATAGTTGTCTTATTAGCATTCAATCTTTGTATATAAATATGTAAAGCTTGTAGCAATATATACAAGAAATACATTCCCATCTCTCTGTGTTTACGCTTATAAAATACTAATATTCATGGTCTGTATCTTAGCAGATATTTTGAAGGTTATATTGCAACGGAAACCCCATGAGCCACACTAAAGAACTGACATTATTTAACCTTGTGAATAAATATGGCAAACCTGTAAGCATTCATTTAGTGCATCCAACATATTTGCACAAATCTCAGTATCTGGTTCCTGCAAGCAAGTTGCAAACAGAAGTCTCATAATCCAGCAAAACCATCACTTTAGCTGCAAAATTATGCAATGTGTCAACAATGGACAAATAGAAACTATGTTGACCTTATGTAATGCTTCAACCAAAGCTGGGATGATGTAGTCAGACAACTGCTTTACATAAGACTCATTGCGACCTTGAGTCAGCCCCTTCTCTACAGCTAATTTTGCCGAGCGCAGTAGCTCAGGCATGGCTAGAAACAGATTCAGCATTTCCAATGAGGATTCATGAAGCTGAATGGAGGATAAAAAGGGAAAAAGAAAGAAAATAAAAGCAATGAATCTACTGGATACCTGAAACAGCTGCTTTCCTAACTTCTTCATGGAAATAAAATTTCAGAAGAGGAACTAGGGTTGGTGCAACCTGCAAGGTAAATGCCATTCTAACATCACCGTATCGCTGGAATGTAATGTCAAATAAAAAAATAAAATATGTTTAACTGAACAATACCTGGTCAATCCATGGGAAGAAGCCTTCCTTAAGCTCATCAGCATAGCAACATAGCATATTACAAGCAGTTGCTTTTTCTTCCAGTACACTGGTCTTGATCCCTATCCTTTTGTCCCCAAGGGTAATAGTCTCCATACTGTCACATGGCATCAACTCTCAGTGGAATGCCAAACATTCCAGCAACACAACCATGAGGGCATGCATATTAGTATGCATGTGCATAATAAGTTTGCAGTTGTAAAATCTCATGCATACAAGTGCTGACATGTGCTTGTGTGCATGCATGTGACAGAGACAAAAAGCGAGATGTGGAACAACTGAAGAAAAGGTATTTAAAATACAGGATCAAGAAAAATACACAAGTTAAAAACCCATAACCATTTGCCAAGGACAACAAACAACGAGAGAGATCTATAAGCTAACTGAGTTCCACAAGAAAATCAGGAAACCCATACTTTAGATGTATCGATTTATTCATTGAAAAAGATGCAACCTGTGTATCAAGACATGGATACGGATATGGGCATGGACACTAGGAAATGGCATTTCTAAAAAGTATAGGACACAGAAAAAAGTATAAATATTAAAAATATTGGAGCAAATTTATAATAATAAAAATCAAGGAATATAATTGCAAATTTTTATTTTTATATAAAATTAAACAAAAAATGACATACAATCAAGTATATTGAGCAATTATTATTTAAACATAAAAGCATTATCATGATAATAAACTTCAAAAAGAACACAAGTTCCATAATCACAATTTTGAAATCATAACTAAACATCTAAAAGTTTCATAATCACAATTTATAAAGCATTATCATGATTTTGAACTTTTTGTCAGACAGATATTTTAGGTTTCCTAGAAGGGAAATATCCGTTTCTAACTTAAGAAACGTGTTTCTAATTTTTAGAAATTATGAAATGCAGCCAGAACGTTCGGTGTACGTGACTGGCAGGAGTCAGTAACGGAAACATGTCAGAAACACAACATGCACTGCAATTGCAGTGTCCGTCTTCATAGGATGTAGCATATTAGGTATAACAAAAAAAAAAATCACAAATTACTTTCTGAAACATACTAAAACAATGTTATTGAATATACATTTCCTATAAAAGGCAAATTTTTTTTTAAAAAGAAGAAAGAAAACCTTTCATCATCTGAGTCATCAATATCATTATCAGAATCTGCAGATGTAATGGTCACATCTGGCTTGAGTTGGGCGGACTGAAGCAGAGGTGGCATGACAACACTCATATAAGGAAGAAAATCTTGTCCCAAACACTTGCAAAGTCTGGCCCATGCCTATACCATTGTAAAAGAACTGTTATAAAACAGCAAAAATCAACAGACAGAAGATATATTAATCCCCTGCAAAATTTTTCCAGATACAGAAACATACCTGTAACATGTAACTTGTTATTGGATCATCTGTCTCCAT
This sequence comes from Balakata baccata, assembly GCA_949630135.1. Classification (NCBI taxonomy): domain Eukaryota; kingdom Viridiplantae; phylum Streptophyta; class Magnoliopsida; order Malpighiales; family Euphorbiaceae; genus Balakata; species Balakata baccata. Next base: position 17,099 of record CATIWF010162751.1, read on the forward strand.
TTGAGATTCTTGCAAAGACATAAGGACTTCCATAACCTTGCAAAAGCAGAACAATTAAGAAATCAAGTGACATAAAATTTAGAGAGGAAAACAAAACAGTTCCTTATACAAAGAAGGATGAAAATATCAGATTATGGTAGTAAGAATTAGAATGGTCGAATAAAAACTCAAGACGTTATTGAGACCTTTTTACTTGAACAGAAGTTATAAGATGCCATATAGATGGTTTTCCCAAGTTAAAAAAAAAAAAAAAAAAAAAGGAAACATGTTTCAGTCGTTCAGTCATGTAACTTTCTATATAAGATCAAGGAAGATAACTAATGGGGAAGACTACCATGTAAATTTGGTAGATACCTGCTTGGCATCCTCCCTAAACTTATCCTTTCCAACAGCCATCCCAACCAGACTGATGCACTCCATGGATTTTGCACGAAGCATGCGATTAGACTTGTCTGTTGCGTTCACTAAGATAGCCTTCAGGAATGGCATAACCACATCATAATATTTCTGGAAGTGCTCCTGAAATATCAGATTTTGTTGGATCAAATCTGCCATAACACAAAGAACAATAATGATGATGATTATATCAAAATTAATTACAAATTACCTGAGATGAATCAGCAACTGATGCCAAGGCAGTCAATGCTCCCTCTTGCACCATTTGCTTTCCATTCTGCAGTGCATACATGCATTATTAAGATAGAGGAATTATTGCTACAACCAAATTTTATGGTTGTTAGATGATTAGAAAACAAATTTTTCTTCATATACCTGTAGCAGTACAAGCAATTTGCTGACAATTCCATCCAAGTAAGGAGTTAAAATATCTGGAGTACAATTCTCACTGAAGTTGAGCACTGCAGATGCAGCATGTGCCTGTCAAAAAATAATACAATGAATAATCCATGAATGCATATCACTATAACAAAAACCTTCACCATTTACCATCTATCCAAAATTAAAAAGTCAAATGGGCTGGTGTAATGAAGTGAGCAACATTATAATAATACAGACAAAAAAGAAAAAGGCAATGCACAATAGCAAGCAGTCAATCATGATACCTAGAGATCAAATCCAAATAAATCCAAAATTACTGTTGCTAAAGTACAGTAAAAAATATTTTATGGCCACAAGATACAATATCTAAACCTCAAAAGTGTTCTTTATCTTTTCTCATTTCCAGTATGTCACACTCTTGGCCTAAAAGTGGAAAGTTTAATAAACCATTATGGTCTCCCAAGCTAATTTCAAAGGAAAATATTTTTGTTTCATTCCCAAGTTATATATACAATTGCAATACTTGGAGAGCAAGTCTCCTTAGAATGGTAAGACATAATTTAGGGATACAACTCTATTTAGGAATCTACACTAATTATATATATACAGTTAATATGGAATTTGTAAGACTAGCATCCTAATTAGCATACAATTATTGCCTTAACATAAAATACCTTCAGAAAAAAAGGAAGACTAACGACAATTGGAAAATCTACAGGTAGATGTGATATGGAATTTGGAATCACATATTCAAACATAGAGAAATACTACCGAATCCAGCAATTAAAATATACAATGATCAGAAGTTCACCTAGTAAATTATATTGTAAGAAAAAACTGAATTATATGAGCACCAATAAAATGCAACCACAGCTATAGTAAGAAAAAACTGAATCATAATGATACAACAGCAGCAGCAACAAACCTGTACTCGTGGATTTTGGAAATCATCCATTGCAGAAGCCAATGCTGGCAACACCCTTTGATGGTATTGGATTTGCAAATCTGGACCCAAATCCGTGGATAACTGTCCGATTGCATTAATAGCTGCCCATCTTACACGGGGATGGGGATCATGGAATGAGTTCAGAACCATTGAGACTACGTGTTCAAGATTTTTTATCATTACCTACAGCAACAGTACAAAGAATAAATTTGTGAATAACAAAGATGGATAACATTACACTTAGAAACATCATGTAGACAAGTTCCCCATCATTTTAAAGATTTAAGAAATAATCAATATGGTAATTTATTCCTATATTTTACCTAAGAAGTTCGCATCATATTCAATATCCTTTTAAACAGTGAAAAGGAACTGTTTATTAATATTGCAAAGAGAAATGCAATGTCCAGTACTGCAACAAAAATCAAATGCATAAAATAGAATACCCCATTACCATACTTGCACTACCAAACATGATAATGAGAAAAGACTTCTCAGTAACAATCCTTAAGCTCTTAGCCCGCCTTGTTTAGACCAAAATGAAACAAATTATCAATGAAGATCATGCAAGTTTGCAACTAGTCTTCATGAATCTATCAATCTACAGTTTCTTATGCAAATAACAATATATAAACATTAAACAAGCAGCAAAATACAATTAGAATTGAGAATATAATTAAAAATTAATTTTCACAGCAATACGATTAAAATAATATGTTATAGTGAAGAATATAATTCCACAAATGAACAGCATTTTCTTTTACCTTGGAGCAACCCTCAGCAATTTGAGCAAGAGCAATCAGAGCAGCATGATGCTTCTGCCACTCTGGAGCAGTCAAATATGCAGGCAACTGCTCAGAAGCCACGGGAACAATTGTATTACCACCCAGTGAAATGGCCAGCCTATCCAAACACTCCTGCCCAACACTATAATTACTGGTCTCTCCAGCATCTTCGTCCTCATTCTCTGCACTATGCCATGCAGGATCATCCTCGATATCCAACAACATCCTCATCAATATCGCAAACAACCTGCTTATAAACTGTGGCAACTTCCTCATCATTCCAGGCGCCCTCTCCCTTGCCTCGGCTAAAGTGACAACGAACTCAACTGCCAAGTGCCGAGTCCCTTCTTCCAAACTATCTGCTTCCGCAATCTGCAGCATGGAACTAACGACATCCACCAACTGCCGCCGCAGAAACCTGGGCTCTGTACCAGCCAACTCAATAAGGAGCTCCAAAGCTTCCTGCGCCGTGGCCTCATTTCCATTATTTAGAGCTTCAGTCAACGTCCTCATCATCGCTGGCAACAAATCTTGAAACCTATCCCGATCCGACGAGCTATTCAAACACTGAATAAAATTAATCACAGCATTCAAAGCTGTTATTTTAACATCAAAATTTGGCGACGATCCCAAACACTGCAAAAACACAGTATGCAACTCCTTTATGAACGGAATTAACGTGTCCCCGATATATTGTGACAATTGAGCGAAGATTAAGAAGGACGATTCCTGTAGCTTGGGAGAGTCAGACGACACGCACTGAAACATAAACGGCAAGAGCTCGGGCCATCCATTCTCGGGCAAAATACCAGAAGCAAGCTCAGAAACAGTGTCGCATAACTTCTTAGCAATAGATTTGGTCTGCTCGTGCTGGACACAAGTCAGAAGAATAGATTTGAGGGAAGATTGAGTAGCGAGAGAGAGGCGAGGCCAAAGATAAGCATCATCCCTGGTGAGAAGCTTACGGAGGAGGACGGCGGACATGGCACGAGCCTCGGTGTGAGGGGAGAACTGAAGAAGGTGAGCTAGTTTGAGAGAAAGAGTATTGGGATCGGTTTGCCTACAGAGATTAAAAGCGAGCTCAGCCTGGGACCGTTGCTCGTTAGAAGAGGACATAAGAGAGGAAATTAGGGCTTCGAAAGGGGCTGGGTCTTGGCCGAGTAAGGCGACGAGTTGAGCTTGTTGGAGCTGCAGAGTTGAATCGTCCATGGCTAGGCTGCGAAGAGAGAATTAGGGTTCGGAGGGTGGCGGTGGAGATGGTGGCTCACTGTATAAGTTTCTCTCTCTAATTGTGTCTTCTTTGGAGAGAGAGAGAGTAGAAAGTGCCAAGAGAAAGGGAAAGAGAGAGGTTTTTTATTTAAGTTCTTTATTTAACATTTTTTATTTTTAAAATTTAGAATAGGGGTTCACACTCTATTATAATTAGAATAAACTCTTTATTGTAATTAGAAAAAATTAGTATTAACTTCTTCTAACTTATATAATAGTATCTTTTGAATTTAAAAAAATATATATAATTTGTTACAATAAATATAATATATTAGTAAAAAAATATTCAATTTTATTTAAAGAGTATTAATCTAGTAAATTAAATTTATAAAAAAATACTAATGAAATATGTCAAAATTTTATAGGTAAATAATATAATTTTCAAACTTTATGAGTACTTGTAGAATATGTTAAAATATATGAAACAAATTATATATTTTTTAAATATTAAAGAAATATGTAAATTATAATTTTTTTATAATTATAATTAATATATTTTTATTTTTTATATATATAATCTTTTTATAATAAAGTAATTCATCTTTTTATAAATATTTTTTTATGTTTGAAAAAATACATTTGTTTTTCATTTTTTTGCCGTTCAAAATTACAAGTCATTCTTTTTCTTCAATTTTTGTTTTAAATAATTATTGAAATTAATTGTTATATGTATAAATATTAATTTAAATTTTATATTAAAAGAGATAAAATTAGTATTTTTATTATAATAATAAATAGATGGTATTTTTAAAAAATATTAAATAAAATTCATTAATTTAACTAAACTAACTAATTTTTTAATGGATACAAAAATATAATTAAATCTATATTTTTTGGATGAATCAAGTAATTTACAAGAAATAAAGTAAAATGAATAATAAACATATAAAATATATTAGACTTATAAAATAATTTTAATTTTTTATATTTTAATAAAGATTGTAATCTTGTAAGAGATTTTTTTTGTTAGGGCAAAGTAAGAGAGAGAAATTTGGAAGATGGGATTCCAGTGGGTGATTAGCTGGAATTTGTATGTAATGATCAAAGTGTGTTCACTTTTCCTTTTTGGGACTAAATATTTTTTTCTTTTTTTTTTTATAAAATAATTTTGTAAATAAAATTAAATAATGTGATTTTGAGAGTTTTTGTTTATTTTATTTAAATTTTATGTAATTGTATATACACTCTTTATATTTTCTAAATTTTGTGTAACTGGATATCTAATAAATTTAAAAATATATCATAAATTTCCATTTAAAATTTTATTTATTTGGTTTTCTTTGTTTTTATTTAGCATATGGCATATATTTCTATAATTGTTTTGTTTTGCCTTTTTACCTCTTAAATTTTGTTTATCCGCTTAACTCCCTATATTTGATTTTCTAGTTTATAATATCATTGCTAATTTTGTAAAAAATTAGTCCATATTACTAATATGATAATAACGTGGATAGTAAATGTTATGCCACATGTATATAGATTGAATAGTATATTTATAATTGATTAGATAAAATTAAATATATTATTTTATAAAATTAACATGTGGTATGATAAACTAAAAATTAAATACATAAAACTAAATGAACAAAAAAAATTTAGATGACAAAATAATATAATGGAACAACTACCGAGAATGGTATATATTTTATGCCTTTTATTTTTAAATATTTGTATATTATAATAATTTATTCAAATTGATTATCCGGTACATCAAATAAAAAAAGATGAAAGTAATCCAGTTGAGTTGAATTAATAATATATTATGTTTGAATTCGATTCAATTAACAAATTTGAAGTTTGAATTGGATCAAAAGTTTAAATTTTTTTTTAATTGTTCAAAAATTGACTCGAAAAATATTTGAACTATTTGAGTTCGACTCAATTATTAATCAAAAAATCAAGCTCGCAAATCGATTAAGCTCAATTCAATTCAAAAATGACTGGAATCGATTAAATTTTAATATATTTAAATACAAAATGTATGCGATGTTAAGCTTGCGAACTTTAAAAGTTAAAAATTGTGATATTTGAACTTAACTTGATAAATTATTCGAACTGTTTGAGTTTAAACTTAACTCGATTAATTTAAGTCGAATTTAACTATTTTATTAATTGAACTCAAATAACTCATAAATAGTTTGACTCATTTACATCAATAATTTTTACATCACACTGAAAAAAAAATTCAAATTAGTCCTTAAAGTTGGAGTCAAATAGCAACTAAACTCTAAAATAAATAATTTCATATTGTACGATTTATGGTTATTTTTACCCTCAATTTATTAATTTGTCGTACCTCTTAAATATTTTTTATGATGTAGCAAACTCCTTAATAAAATTTGCATTTTAACTTTTTGTTGAATTTTTATTACACATGTGATAAAAAATTTGATAATTATATTCATAATTTAAAAAATGAATATGGAAGAAGTGGAATTCTTATTTGTGGGAAGTTATTGTTCACTCAAATCATGTTTGGTTCATGACATAAAATAGTATAAAATATAATTGTAATTCTTAAGAAATAAAATAGATATTTCTATAATAAATATTCTACAACAATTATTATTCTATGCTTTAATTCATGAATTTATATTAACTATTCTCAAATAAAATTATAATTTAATGTGATATATATTGATAAATATAGCGACAGTATATGAGTACGTTGGCAGTGATATATAAGTAGTAGCAGCGGTGGTGATAGATAGATGGTTGTGGTGAATAATGATAGTGGTAAGAGGTTAATGGTGATAGAATGTGATATTATTTGAGTTGTTAGATAATCATTATTTACTTTTAATTAAATTTGAATAAAAACATGAAATAATCATTCCACATAAAATAGCTATTTTAGTATCTAGTTTAAAAACCAAACAAGGCTTTAAAAACTAATCCTTCTTCATTTTCCATAACTAACAATTATACTCCATAATCAAGTAAGATGGAAAAATCTCACACTATAGAAAATTAGGCTCTAAAAATTATTCTTTCGTCATACTGTTTAAAGAGGTAAGTTATATAAGTTGTAAAAACTTTAATTTCAATTCATTATATATTAAATGTATTTGAAAATTTAATTATGCATATTTATGACCTTAAAAATTACAATGGAAATTGGTTTTGATTTTTTGTTAAATTCATATTAAAACCAATAAATGACATAAAAGTCAAGATTTAGAAACATGTATCGATAGTTTGTATTTAAATAAAGAAAAAATTATTCTATATAATTTGACATAAGTTTAAAAATTATAGGATTTGTCTCATATTATTTGACACAATATAATAATATCTCATGATATTTAAAAATTATATTATTTACCCTTTAAAATTGACATACTGTACAAATATTTATACAAATTTGATTTATTGTACTAATATTTACTATAAGTTTGATTTATTATACTAGTACTTTTTGAGTAAAAAAGAATATTATTTCTCACTAATGCATTATGTCAAATTACGTGGAGTAAATACTATAATTTTTAAATATCAAATAGATACTAGTATATTATGTCAAAACACAAGTAGCAAATCTTATAATTTTTAAATATTATAAATTATTAGTGTATTATATCAAGTTAATGAGTAAATAATAATATTTTTCTTAAATAAAATGAATTAAAGGGTTAATTTAGTTTTTTTAAATTACTGTACATTACTTTATAAATATGATCATTGTGCGAATGAATTAAGACATTCCTGATTGACCGAGCTTTACCATAAACTCTTTTTTACTTTAAACCTTTACCATAGATGTTTATTTGCACATTTGTCCATGTAAAAAAATTACAAAATTTAATTTTTATTTGTATAATTTATTATAAGAATTAGTCCGATTAACATAAAATATATTAAAAAGGATGGTAAAATATTTTTATAAATAAATAGCTTGTAGTCGTATGGACAATTACAAAATAATTTGAGATAATAATATTTTAATTAACAAGGCACATTATACATGAAGAAATTAAATATTCAATAACCAAGAATGCACTTTGCCAAGAAAAAACAAGGGCATGGATTTTTTAGTAGAGATCGATATCTTGGCGATAATTTCATTTCTTGGATGGCTACAAGGAACCATTAAATGCATTAAATGGCAAAAGAAAATTGAAAAAAAAAAAAAGAATTTCCATCAAAGGGTAATATCGTCCATCAATTATAATCCACGAAATTTTGGTTATAAATGCAACAATTTTCATGCCATATACTTTTTTTTCCTTTTTTTTTCAAAACAGAAAAAAAATTCCACACCAAATATATGCCTCTCTTCAAAGAGATAAAATGAAAATATCACTAGAACAAAGAATAATAGTAATAAAAAATTATGAGTTTTTTTAAATATATAAAGTTGGCTTCTATATTTTTTATTTTTATTGATTTTATTCATATATTTTTATTTTGATAATTTGAGACTTTGTATTATTATGCTCATCAACAATATACTAGTATAATTGTCCTGCTAATATAAAATTATATTTTATCTAATTCAAATTAATTATCTAATTTAAATTGATTATCATATAAAATTCAATATATAAATACAAATAAATCTTAAAATGGATTGCAAATATAATTTAATTATACATTTCAATTCACAGGAAAAATCAAATTTATACTAATAAATTAATAATATTAGTCTAAATTTAAAAGAAATTAAAAAAATCAAAAATAAAGTCTTAAAAAGGTTGAAAAATATTGAAGCTAAAAAATATGTATTATTATTATGTGTGTAGTATTATTCTTTATATTGCTAGTTTCTCTTTCCGAGGTTTTCTTCGCCTTCTTCGCAAGCGCTACAACAAACATCTTCTCTCTATTGTCTCTCCTTCACTCTTTGGAATCCTACCGAAAGAGAAAATGGGAGAGGAGAAGAAGCCTCAATCAGCTGGTGTTTGGCCTACAGTTAAGCCCTTCGTAAATGGTGGTGCTTCAGGCATGCTTGCCACCTGTGTCATCCAGCCCATCGATATGATTAAGGTATATGCATATGTCTGTTTATGCTTTTTCTTTTTCTGCATCCGTGTGAATTTTTTGCCCATATTGTAGATCAGTTGCTTGTTTTACTGTTGTATAGGATTTAAAGTTTGAATCTTTTTGGAGCTGTAATAGGTTTTCTCCATGGGACTTAGATCTGGGATTTGATGTTCCTTTTGTTGAGGATTTATTTGGTTTGGTTTGCAAAATGGGTGAATGTGGATTTTGTTTCTATTGTCATTGTTTTTTTTTTTTTTTTTTGGGTCTGGTACAGGTGAGAATTCAATTGGGCCAGGGTTCAGCGGCTCAGGTTACAAAGACCATGTTAAAGGAGGAGGGTTTTGGTGCCTTTTACAAGGTTCGCTTCTACTACATTAACTGAATTTTGATTGTGCAAACTGTTGATGTTCAATTTAGATTTTGTAGGTATGAGATCCATCTTTAAAGTTGTGATCTCTGTTATTACTTGATTTTTGTTTTTCATATGTATGAAGTGGAAAGTTCGAAAATTGTTGGTCTTTTGGCTTTAGAATGGTGTGTAATTTGGTTATTCTATTTCAAATTAATTCTGAGGATAAAATCATTCAGAATGGTGTGTAATTTGGTAATTCTATTTCAAATTGATTTTGAGGATAAGATCATTCAGAATGGTGTACAATTTGGTCAATTTGATTTCAACTCAAGATGTGTTGTAAATTGTATGAACTAAGGTCAACTCTTTGATATTCACGCTTTTTCAAAGAATTTATTGGAAATGACATCAGCTGAAGGATTAATATTCAAATTGCTGATATTGGTGTATATTAGGTGGAATTCACCCAATTAAATTCTTCACTTTCCAATTCGAGATGTGGTTGGATATTCTGACTGTGAATTTGAGTCTTACTTATTAATGTATGGTGTCTAAATGGCCATATTTTGACCAGGGGCTATCTGCTGGACTACTAAGACAAGCTACATATACAACTGCTCGACTTGGATCATTCAAGTAAGTGTTGGACATATTTTGATACTGGTATATGAAATAACTGTGTGCTGTTTAAATTATCTGTTCACTAAAGTCTTAAGTTTGGTCTAGTCATTGTCAAATTGGCTTGTGTATATGTGCATTCATCATATCCCTTTTGAACATTGTCTCAATCTTTTCAAGTTAGTCCACCTTCCAAACATCATGATAACACGTTTCTGAATCTAACATTTACTGATCTTGTGGGATTGTATCCTTCTTTTGATTTAGGATTTTGACGAACAAAGCTATTGAAGCCAATGATGGGAAGCCTCTTCCTCTATATCAAAAGGCTTTGTGTGGGCTAACTGCTGGTGCTATTGGAGCAAGTGTTGGAAGTCCAGCTGATTTAGCACTTATCCGTATGCAGGCTGATGCTACTTTGCCTGCTGCTCAACGCCGACATTACAAAAATGCATTTCATGCCCTTTACCGTATTGTTGGTGATGAAGGAGTTTTGGCACTCTGGAAAGGGGCAGGTCCTACTGTTGTGAGAGCAATGGCATTGAACATGGGGATGCTTGCTTCTTATGATCAAAGTGTTGAGTTTTTCAGGGATTCCCTTGGTTTTGGTGAAGCTGCTACAGTGATTGGTAAGATTCACTGTAAATATGAATGTGTTAGTTGATGCCAATTAATCTATTAATGTATTTATATTGATTTTTCGGAATAGCCGTATTGGGGAAATTTTAAACGTCAAGTGCTGTTTTTATTATGGGACTGAAACAACACTCAGCAATTAATTGGAGCAGAAAAATTTGACCTTCTGTTAATGTTTGTTATCCTCATATGTAGGGCATTAGTTTCATAGAACTCATCTTTTTGTTGATTCATTTGATAGAGGTCATTTCTGCCATCATTAAGCAGATAGGTCTTAGTTGATTGTTGTCCGATTTAATATTCTGAAGCAAAATAACAAGAATTACATTTGCTATGTTGAATTTATATCCACTTAATCTTAATATTTCTCCTCCTAAATTCTAATGCTGATGTCTTGACACATTCATGCCATACCTAGCATATATTCCATTGTATTATTTTTCGTTTTCAGTTCCCTGCAGCAATGTGTTAAATGACTAACATCTTTTATTGTTTTTCCTTCTCAGGTGCAAGTACTGTCTCAGGGTTCTTTGCATCAGCTTGCAGTCTTCCATTTGATTATGTTAAAACTCAAATTCAGAAAATGCAACCAGATGCTGCGGGAAAGTTCCCCTACACAGGCTCTTTAGACTGTACCATGAAGACTCTCAAGTCTGGTGGGCCATTCAAATTCTATACAGGATTCCCTGTCTACTGTGTTAGAATTGCTCCTCATGTCATGGTATTTACTCATATGTCTGTCTTTTCGTGATTGCCTTTGTGCTTTTGTTTGTATTAGAGTACATCTGAGTGTCGTGAACCTAGAATCAAGCTGATTACTTCAGGAGTGTCTACTTTCCGGCTTCTGATTGTTGGATTTTTCATATGCAGATGACCTGGATTTTCCTCAACCAGATTCAAAAGATTGAGAAGAAAGTGGGATTGTAGTTTTGAGCAGATTTCAGTTGACTAGAGCTATTAAATAATAATAATATATTTGCCTGTGTTGTAGTTCCAGGCTGGATTTTGGTGGTTCAGACCTCCTTTATAAGTCCAACAGATTATTTTGAAAAAATTTCAGGTGCAATTTGAGGTAGGATTCCTGAAAACTTCATTGAAGTTAGATATTATTATTAGGAAAGTGACAGACTTGAATTCATTGAAAGCCCCCCTTGAGAATAGAATATTTGAAACAAATAAGTTTTGTACTTGATCATAAACAAGTATTTTTGCTTCCACTTTTTTTCCCATAAACGAGAGAAGTTGCCATTTTTATACTTTTATTTATTCATTTAAAAAAAGCTATGGATTGCATGTGATCAAGCAATGGCTTTGCTTTACCTAGAAATATAAATGAAGATGCTCCCTTCTTTTTTACTCTCTTAGCAGTAGCTGAGTCAAATTGAATCATTAATTAATTTGTTTGCATCTTTGTGCCCATAATGAGATTTGTAGGAGCCTTTTTATCCTCTCCGTTGGATTTAGTTTTTTTTTTTTTAGATGATTTTGTAATAATCAATTTCAATGGAGATAGAAAAGTTTTCATCTTTGTATGGCTTAGATTTGTTCAAGAGGTCAAACTTTTAAATCTCCATTGAGAAACCATGTCTATGCCTAAAATCTTGGGAAAAGTAAAAAAATAGAAAAAAAAAAAAAAGTGTTGGTAGAAAAGCTTTCATCTTTGTGGTTATGCAGTATATATTTATTGGAATTTTTCTCTTCCGGTGTTGAGTCGTAATTTTATGTAGAATGATCTATGTCAACATGCCGTAATAGATGAATACCAATTTTCGCCAACGGAATAAACTATAAGCTTTTATTTTTTTTTAATAGTTGTCCCTAAATTTTTTTATCCATTAGTTTTTGTAGAGTAAAATGGGGCAAGGTCATAGTACGCAAAAATTGCAATGCACAGGGAGTCCAAGAGAAAGATGCATCAAAATATAAAAAT
>CATIWF010162754.1:0-10743 GCA_949630135.1 Balakata baccata
ACCTTCCATTCTTCCTAACACATCAAAAAATACCTACAATATTACCCATATCCTTGATAAAGGTAAGAAAATAAAGAATAAACATGTCTCTATCCATGATATTCAAAAGGAAATTAAGGAACTAAAATTAGAACTGAGAGAGCTAAAAGAAAAACAAAAGAGTGATTCCCAAACTTTGCAATTGCTTCTTTCTAAATTTGTACAAAATAATTTTGATTCGGATAATACTTCTGATAAAGAAGATCATGATGTTCAAAATATTGAGTCTCTTGAAAAAATTTCAGAAGATTTTCTTTTTATTTTAAGAGAAATTACTTCGAGAAAATATTTTATTAAAATTAACCCTTGTTGTTTCAGAAGATTTCAAAATTGATACCATTACATTATTCAATACTGGAGCGGATTTAAATTGCATTAAAACTAGTTTAATACTAAAAAATTTTCATGAAAATACACATACAAAATTTTCAACTGCAAATAATTCTAAGTTAAAAATAGATTCTAAAACTGAAGCTTCAATTTTAAATAATGATATTTTTCTCACAACTTGTTTCATTTTAGTTGATAACATACATCATATTGTGATTCTTGGAACACCTTTTATTAATCTAATTACTCCTTTCAAAGTTAGTGAAAATGGAATTTTTTTTAAATACAATTCTAAAAAATTAGTTTTCAATTTATTAAGAAACCAAAAACTAGAAGTTTGAATCTTGTGAAAGCTTGTTCTATCCATAAAAATACTATTAATATTTTAATTAAAGGGAAAAGTTTTCATATTAATAATCTTAAGAAAATTGCCTCTTTTAAACGTTTAGAAAACTAATTGAAAACCCCTGAGATTAAAGGCAAAATTTCAAAATTACAAAGTCTTTTTGAAAATGAAATTTATTCAGATTTTCCGAATGCTTTTTGGGAACAAAAACAACATATTGTTAATCTTCCTTATGAAAAAGATTTTGATAAAAGACAAATTCCAACAAATGATTGACCTATTCATATGAATACTAAATTAGAGGAACACTGTAGAAAAGAAATTCATGATGTAGAATAAAAATGTTTGATTTCTAAATCTAGGTCTCCCTAGAGTTATGCTGTCTTTTATGTTAATAAAAATTCTTAAATAGAAAGAGGTATTCCTAGGCTTGTTATTAATTATAAGTATTTAAATTATGCTTTAAAATGGATAAGATACCTAATTTCCAATAGAAAAGATTTATTACAAAAATTTCATTCTGCCTCAATTTTCTCAAAATTCAATATAAAATCAGGTTTTTAGCAAATTCAAATTTCAAAAAATCATCGCTATAAAACTGCTTTCACAGTCCCTTTCGAGCAATATGAATGGAACGTGATGCATTTTGATTTACAAAATGCCCATTTAGAATTTCAAAAAATTATGAATGACATCTTCAATGAATATTCCAATTTTTGTATTGTTTATATTGATGATGTTTTAATATTCTCTGCTTCTTTAGATGAACACTTTAGACACCTCAAAACATTTTTCTATAGTACAAAGAAAAATGGTTTAGTAGTTTCTAAATAAAAAATGTCTCTTTTTCAAACAAAAATTTATTTTTTGGGTCATTATATATCACAATGATTAATAACCCCTATTGAAAGATCTCTTTAGTTTACTAATAAATTCCCTGATAAAATTTTCAATAAAACACAATTACAAAAGTTTTTAGAAAGCCTTAATTATGTTTTAGATTTCTGTCCAAATATCAATAAATTAGCTAAACATCTTCATAATAGGCTTAAGAAAAATCATGTTCCATGATCTGATAAACATACTAATATTGTTCATACTATTAAGAAATAAATATTAGATATTCCATGTTTATACATTACAGATCCCAGTCTTCCAAAAATTGTTGAAACTAATGCTTATGATCTAGGATACGGCGGAATTCTTAAACAGAAGCAAGAGGGGAAAGAATATATAGTGCAATATACTTCTGCACACTGGAATGATACCCAGAAAAATTATTCTACTATTAAAAAAGAAATTAAGAGTATTGTTCTATCCATTCAAAAATTCTAAAGTGATTTATTAAATCAAAAATTTATTCTTAGAATTGATTGCAAAAGTGCAAAAGATGTTTCATAAAAAGATGTTCAAAATCTTGCATCTAAACAAATTTTTACACGATGGAAAGCTATATTAAGTATTTTTATTTTGATATTGAATACATAAAAAGAGATTCAAATTTCATTCCAGATTTCCTAACTAAAGAATTTCTACATTCCAGGAGCGATGCCTAAAAAGGCAAAAAATAAAAGAAAAGAAATACCCAAAAATTTCCTAGAATACAAATCTTTCTTTGATGCCTTGATAGACGAAGAAGTATAAGATACTGCTTCTTCTAAATATTCTCAAATAAAAATCACAGCCTTTGCTTCTACTCGGAAAACTCATGATGAATTTCTTAAACCATATCCCAAAAATACTGAATTATTTCAATACCTTACAAAAATACTGAAGTCATTCAGAAAACAACTTTGGAAGTCTATTCAGCCGAGAATAATCTCTACTAAACAAGTGGACAAAACAAGTTCCTCTCAATTGATTCCTTCTCAAGTAAATTCCTTATGTCCACTTTCAAAATATGTGAAAGAATATTCTTCAAAACACTTTCACAAAAATAAGTTTCAAATTCCCAAATAATCTTGTCTCAAAAATCCCAAAGTCTTTCTGATTTTATTATAAAAGATATTTTTCTAGATATTATAAATACAGAAAAGGGTTTTCATGAACCAAATCCCTTTGATACCTTAGAAAAATTCTTTGGAAAAAGATGATTTTATAAACCAACTGATTTAACGAAAACTCCAATTTTTTATCAAAGAATTTTACAAATAACATAATCTGATTCTTTCAAATATTTCTTTTATAATGAACAACAGATTGATCCTGCATATTCCACTTGTAAGATTCACAAGGTTATTACTCCAGGAGATTGGAAATTTGAACTTTCTCAACCTCTCCATTTTCCATAAGCCTTTAAAAAATTGTTCTTTTTTTATACCATGTATAATTACCGGGATTACCAGTAAGCTTAATGCTTTTAAAATTCAAAATACCAAAAAATATCATACTTAGTTATTCTATTTTAATAATACTTGCAATCTCTCCTCTTTTCCTTCATGGTGGCCCATGTTGTGGGATAAGTTTGGCACAAATCTAGAATTCTTAAAGACACGACCTTATATTCTCAAATCCTTTAACCTATTCAAAACTCATTATACACCAAGCCTAGAAGAAAAAAGGTTTTCAGCCCTTTGCCTTTTTTATTCAAGGTTCTATTTGCCTTAGGTCTTTGTTTGGACCTTAGATTATTCTGATCATTCAAGATCAAATGGTGGGACAAATTCAAAATTCCACAAAGCTTAAATCCCAATGAAATTCTAATTTGGTTCATGAGCAGAAGAAGATTACTTGTCAAAATCAGCAAATTTCTTTCCCGTCAAAAGAGCAAACTCAATTCATTACTCGTAAATCCCAAATGGCTGCAGCAAAAACTCCTGAAGAAATGCAAGTTATTCTTCAAAAATTTGCACCAAGTTCTTCATCATCTAAGACCTCATCAAATTTAGGTCTAGCTATTTAATTTGGATGATGATGATGGTCTTGATTTTTGTCATACTAATTTCTTTGGCAATAGTGGATATTAAAAAAAAAAAAAAAAAGAAATTGCTCAAAAAAGAAATCCCATAAAAAGACTTCAATAAGGGTGAAAAAAAATTTGAAATTATTTTTCAGTCTTAAAACTCCCGGTATAGTGGTTAAATCTACTACAAAATAGCAGTTAATAATTAAAAATAATAAGAAATTTTTGTGTCAAATACTGTTCATTCAAGCTATAAGTTACTGTACAATACTGTTACAACACGCATCTACTGTAGTAGTACTATTCAAGATTCCAAAAATGTTCCTGGGTACTATTCAAGTTGACTATTTTACCCTCCAGTTGCCTATATAAGGAAGACTTCTCTCATTTGTGAGGCATCCAAGCATTTAGCATGATTGCTCTCTTTCTAGGAAGCTCTCTCTCTAAAAGCTCTTCTCTCTTCCTTATAAGCATAAACACCAAAGCTTGTAAATATCTTTCTCTCATACCTTACTTTGATTGTTGTATCTCGGTTTTCTAAATACCTAAGTAAGGTTTTATGTTTTTGTAATTTAAATTCTATATTAAATAAATAAAAATTTTATCTTTAATTATTTTCTATTCTATGGCTGGCTTTACCACCTAATTTATTTTATGCATTTATTTATTTATTTATTTATATAATTAAAGTGGTGTCTTGTAAAAGTATGTCCAGATCTAATCTGGTGACAGAAAGGACACACTTATAAATTTATGTATTTATATTTCTGCATTTATTTCTTTTAATTTTCTGCACATTTAATTTAAATTTCTGTTTTATTTAATTTTCTATTATTTATTTCTTATCTCTTTTTTATTATATTTCCGCTTTTATTTTCCCCTACGATCTTTGGGTCTCTTGGTATATATATATATATGATAGTTACTTTAACAATATGGAATCATTATGGACATTCTAACATCAATCTCTCGAGCTATAGAAGGATTGATTAGGTCTCAATTAGATAGATGCATGAATTACAACTCAAAATAGAATTCAAAATCATATTCTAAGTCTTCTTGTATATTGGCACCACCTCTTGCCTTCTTGCTCCTTGCACTTCAATCCTAATCTAGTCATATGTAATCTAATTACATAATATTAAAATCAAAAAACTTCAATTTACATTTAAGGAGAATTAGATGAGAAGAGAAATACAAGAAAGCATAAAGAGAGGCAGGGAGACACATACCCTATTTACCAAATATAAAATTAAAATCCATGCAAGCTCAATCACATTGGCCTAGTCCATAACCATCAATTATATCATCATACACTCTTAGCATGCATTCTCTAATACAAAAAAGGTAATCTAAAAAATTAAAATTCGGGTCCCATTTGGCCATATCATGATTTCCTTTTATCATGTAATTTTTTGGGTTTAATTCCATAATCACATTATCAATTCAAACCAAGATTTTCCAGAAATTAATTCCAAATTGAATCACCTTAATTTTGATATCAAATAATTAAACAATTTAATTATTTCATATATGTCTTAATCTAGTCACACTAGTATTAACTTAATTCCATATCGAATCAAATTCGACATTTCTAATAATTCCAGATAATATATCATCTATCTGGGCATCTATAGATCAGCTCAAGTCAATCCAAAGTACAATCTCAGACTAGTGAACCAATCACAAAATACCCAAACCGAATCAATCAAATTCTAGAATTAAAATGGAATCAAGAGGAATTAAATTGACAACCTGCCATACTTACAAAATACCAAAATTATCCACAAAATCATAATTTTTATGAATTTAAAGGTACTGGAAAATTAAAATTACAAATTAAAACAAAAAATGGAACAGGGCCATGTCCCAGTCGGGAAACTCTTTTTCGGTCAGGACTTATGCATTTCCAGAATTCTAAAACTCTTTCAAAACTCCGTTTGATCTATTCAAAATTCAAACCAATGTTCTAAACATGTTTTCGGGTCCATTTGTTTATCAAATAAACAATCATTATAGAACATAGCATGGAAATTAAGGATTTAATCATATTAAACAATATAAAACCCTAGTTTTGACAATCAAAACCCAATACCACCCAACTAATCATACAAATCAAATTTGTATCAAATCTTTCATTCTCATTAATCCTAGATCATCACATGAATAGATTAACAACAATGAAAACACAATTTGCCAAATTTAGTATCATTAAACTTTAACAACTCTAAATCCAATTTTCATACAAACTAATTGTTGTTCAAATTAAAATTGATTAAGACAACCATAGGGAGGCTCTAACACCACTTTTAGGATTATACCATGCATATCACATATACAAGTGCAACGAAATTTAAAATTTTGTAATCCCAAATTAATGGAACAACATATATAGTCTTAATCAATTATCCAACCATAGAAGGTTTAAAGAAGATTACCCTTTTTTGGAGCTTCCATCCTTCGTTTCACCTTACCGGGTTGTCGCAAACCATAATAATCCTTCCTAGGATCATCTCTAATGATAGTCAACGCGAAGAATACGAAGAGGAAAACCTTTTACCTATGGGTTTTGCACAATCTCGTGTGCTAGCAAGTGAAGATGTAAGGGATGAGAGGGAAGAACAAAAACACTTTTGTTCTTATTGAGCAACTATATTTGAATGTTAGAAAATGGACTATTTATAGTTCTTAAGCAATTAGGATTCGAAATCTTCACTCAAAGAATCCTAATAAGATTAGATTTCCTATGGTTCCCAATCATGACATCCCATGTCCTGATCAGGAATAAGTGCAATTATGGTCCAAAAGCAAATGCCAATTGGGATATGTATGTCTCGATCATGACTTTCGTCTCGCTTGGGAATGTTCCATTCTTGAGCTGGAAACTACCTGGACCAGACTTTTCTCTCTCCATTTGGATCCAATCCAATGGCATATTTTAATTACTTTTTGCACCTTCAATATATGTGACCCATTAGGTTCTTGGCTATCTTGCCACTCAAATCAACACTTGATCTTGAGCAAGTCATGAGTGATATCTAACAATACATCATGATCTTCAATTGACTGGAATGTCGATGATTTAACTACGAACCTTTCCATATGCAATATCTATGCAATTTGTCCTTTCACCCTTACTATACCCCACTCGTTCAGAGCATGATCTAAGTGTCAGCTCCCACTAGATTGACTATGTCACATCTAGTCCAAGTGATGTTAGTACTTGTCACCGAGACTTATTACTTATAAAGATATATCTTCGAAGACCTTCTTCGAGACAATCCTACTTTGGCTAAAGTTTCCCAAGTAATGATCCTGACAAGTGACTATGGATATACTCTCCTTCTAACATGAGCAGTGAATCCTCTATTAGCTACCCAACTATCTTCGAATACCTCAAATTGTACCCAATCACCACCTTTTGAGTGACCTCTCCTAGAGGCAGTAAGGAATGGTGTCCAAGTACTGGATCAATATCCAAGATAACCTTGAGCACCTCAAGTCCAAGGATATTTGCACCATTGCTATGGTGAAATTACAATTGATATATGTTTAGAATACCTATATGATAATTTTATAGCAGGTCTTTGATGCACTTGACTACTTTAGCTAGCATCCACATGTTAACTCTAAACATCTCATGCTTATAGTTTATGAGAACCACTATTTGATCCAATCAAGGAGTAAAACTTGTGCTAGCCTATCTAGATCAACAATATCCCATCTCATTGATCCTATGGTTAGGGATGATTTAGATATAAACATAATTACATATGATAGGAATCTCACTATTATAATCTCATCATGATTTTCTTCATGCTATGTTTATATCATTGACTTCATTAATTAATTTAAGATCCAATCAATTTATATTATAAAAAAACATTAATAAATGAAGATGCCTTTTTTCATATCAATGAAAAGTGTACATATAGTACTAAAGGTGATTACCTTTATTGCATTTCTCTAACATGATTAAGGTGGTTTTTCTCCTCACTTTTAATAAAATAAAATGTGCTTATAAAAAAAAGTGTTATTCATATTGTTGATAGCTAAATAAAAAAAAAAAGAAAAGAAAAAAAAAAGAAATAAAGTAAAGAAAAAAACACACATTTTCACATACTTTCTTACCTTTTTCCTTAGTCTAGGATCATACAATATTTATGTTAATGCTAAAGCACCCCAAAACATATATTTAGTTGACAAACAATTAATTAAAAAAATGAAAATCTAATAAAACAAAATAATTTCTCATAAAAACGATAAATAAATGCATCATCATAAATGGATATCTCATATCTAGAAAAACATGTAAACACAACAAATTATATAGCCATTAATCATATTCCATGAACATAGAAGAAAATAAATATATTCAGAAGCAAATAAATATTTTGTTCATCCAGAAAAGATAGGCTCACCTTTTAGTTTTTGCTATCTGAAATTATAGGTCAATTATCTTCTAACTTATATGTTAACATTTGTTTAGTGCTGACTAAAATTGTTCTTTATTGGACTGTAGATTTAGCAACAACCAGTCACATAATAAGGGATTGATATGCTTTTGAAATTTTACGAAGATTAGTGTCTGTTATTGTTTTTGCTAGAATTTGTTTCACTTTCAAATTGTATTTAACAATGGTCGTGTGTAATTACTTTTGGATTATGTTTATTATGACTTCGGATTTTTGTTAATTGGTTCTTATAGTATTGAATACTATTTTATGGATATGAATAAATCTGTATTTATTGTTGGCATTTCCAGTAATATTTTATTAAATGATATTGATGAATGACATGCTAGATTAGGACACATTGGGCAAGATCACTTAGCAAAGGCTAATTTTTAGGTTCTATTGAGAACATAGATTTGCCTGTTTGTGAGCATTGCCTAGCTAGAAAAATAACAAGATTACCATTTAGCAAAGTAAAAAGAGCCACATTTCCTTTGTACCTTATTTATTATGACATTTGTGGATCAATAAATGTGAGAGCGAGATTTGGCGTTCACTACTTCATCATATTTATAGATGATTTCACCATATACGATCACATTTATTTAATCTCCCATAAGTCTGAAGTATTGGATTGCTTTATACTCTATAGAAGAATGGTTAAGAATAAGTTAAAATGAAAATATAAAAGCATTAAGGACCGATTGAAGAAGTGAATATCTAACCGACTCGTTTTTAAAATTATAGTGATGATAAGGGTATATCTAGACAAATAACTATTCATTCTACTCTTCAATAAAATAGTGTAGTAGAAAGAAGGAATAAAACCTTATTGGTTTTGGTTAGGTCAATGATGGCGTTAGATAATTTGCCTATTTCTTTTTGAGGAAATACACTACTAACTGCGGCCTACGTTCTTAACCATGTCCAATCAAAAGTTGTTCCTTCCAGTCTATACAAGTTATGGTACGGCGAGAAGCCTAACTTAATTAATATGTGCCCATTAGGTTATGCTACTTATATTAATAACATTTCTCATAAATATGGGAAATTTGGTCCAAGGGGGAAGAAGTGTATCTTCATAAGATACTCAGAATTCTCCAAAGGATAAGTATTTTGGAAAAATACAAAAGGAAGGGTAATAGAAATTGAGCCACGAGATGTTGATTTCAAAGAAAAGGACTTTCATGAAAGAGGTGAGATAAATGGGAATTTCCAACTATATGAAATGGAAGATCCCGAGTCTAGTGGGAGTGTAATAATGATTGTTTTAGCTCCAACAGAGCTTAATGATATAGAATATTATGCTCCTCCTAAAGTTAGAAGGAGTGATAAGTTGCATGATTGTATTCCTATGGAGTAATATTGTGAGCAATCTCAACTTCAACATAGTAATCATGAAAAAATTTTCCATCATCTATTTGAGATTGAGAGGAAAACTTTTATGATTGCTCTAGTATGGATTAAAGCTATAGAAGAGGAAATGAATTCGATGAAATCTAATCAAGTCTGGGATTCGGTTAATTTATCATTAGGTCAGAAGACTATTGGGAACAAGTGGGTTCTCAAAACTAAATGCAAGATGGATGGAAAAAATTGAAAGATATAAAGCTCGATTAGTAGCTAAGTGCTACACATAATAAGAGGGAATTGATAGTGGAGATACATTCTCATCTATAGTCAGGTTAGTGTCAATTTGCCTCATTCTAGCTATTGTGGCACAAATGAACTCAGAATTATACTAAATGGACATTAAAATTGTTTTTCTCAATGCAAAACTAGATGAAGATCATATGGATCAACCTTTAGGCTTTGACTTTAAAGGATAAAAGCGCAAAGTTTGCATACTGGCTATTTATGGTCCTAAGTAAGCATCAAGAATATAGAACCTCAAATTTCATCCAGCCATGTTAAAAGATGACTTTATGATGATTGAGGAAGACCATTACATGTATATTAAACATTCAAAAGTTGGTTTCATAATTCTATCTTTATATATCGATGTCATATTGATAGCTAGAAATGATAAGAAGTTAATTGATGTTACTAAGAAATAGTTATCATCAAACTTCAAAATGAAAGACATGGGTGAGGCTAGTTATGTGCTTGGTTTTAAGATCCTTATGGATCGCTTGAAAGGGCTTCTAGGTTTATCTTAGGAGACTTGCATTTGGGAAATGATGAAGCATTACCATATGCAAGATTACAAGCCAATGGATATCCTAGTTGAAAGGAATCTGAGCCTTAGTCTTGATATGTATCCCAAAACATCCAACGAAAAAGAAGAAATGTCCAAAGTACCGTAATCCAACGCTGTTGGTAATATGATGTATGCAATGATGTGTATGCATTCAGACATATGCTACGTCGTTGGGCTATTGAGCATATTTCAATCTGAACCATATTCAAAATACTATATAGCAATCAAGATGATATTAAGATATCTAAAAGGAATTTCAGACTGTTAAAGATGTGCCCAAAAGGCAATCGTTAGTGTACACATTCATAAAGGCATTCTTTCATTATATTAATATTCATTTGCATATGAATTGATATAGATCTTAAACTAATTAATGAAAGTCCATGATATGAAACATAACATGAAGGAAATCATGATGGGATCATGATAATGAGATTCCTATTATGTGTAATTATGTTAGTATCTAAATTCT
>CATIWF010162805.1:0-20741 GCA_949630135.1 Balakata baccata
TTTTAGGGATTTTTTTTGTTAAAAACGGCGCCGTTTCACTCAGGGGGGGCAAATTTTTTTTAAATGAAACGACGTCGTTTTGACTTTGTCAAAACGACGCCGTTTCATTTTTTGTGAACCGTTTAAACCGGTCAAAACCGGCCGGATCATCCGGTTTCCGGTTCGACCGTCGAACCGGCCGGTTTTACACCCGGTCTGATGCTTAGCCGGGTTAATATGTAAAAACCGATCGGCCCAGTCCCCGGTTCCCGGTTTTCCCGGTCGAACCGGCCGGGCCGGGCCGGTCCGGTTTTGATTACCATGTTTAGCTGAGCCATATAGACGTTTTTTTTTCCTTTACAATTCTTATTTTATTCCATTTAATAATAGATAGCAAAATTTCTTGAAGAATTAAAGTACCACAAGCAACTAATATATGAGTACATCAACATCATAATTTATATTAAAAAAAGGCTTTCTTTATTATATATAAGTATATTTTGTTTTTTTATGATTTGATGACTAATAATAATAATAATAATAATAATAATAATAATTAAACTCTAAATAAAAAAACGAAAAATGTATATATTTCAAGTTGGGTGTACGTGAAAATTGTTAGAATTTGATGCAGTACTTGATGCGAATCGGATTTATTTTTATTTTAAAACTTTTTTGTTTATATATCTTGTAGAATTTTCAGTTCTAGCTAATTGCTGATGGCAGGCTGATATCTTTTAAAAATCATTTTGCATTATTTTCACCAAAATGCTACCCAGATGAGAATGCACTATGACAGTTTGAATTCAGCAAATTCGCATGATCATTTTGGAGTGCATAATCAATCAAGTGGGAAAACTACCTATCATTAAATTTTAATTTGGATCTCTATTATAATTTGTTGAATGTATTGTTATAAAATAGGAGCATGAGGAAGGATAAAGAAATCTGAGGCCTATATTTTCATACAGTGTTTCTAAGATAAATTCACTTTCTACTAATAGTGTTTAGAAAAACTGGTGTTTGTTTCCTAGAATACAACAAATATAAGTAGATGTTAAACACATAACACTCATTTACAGTGAACTGATTATATATCACACTTTTCTATCAGTTGAGAAGAAGAATAAAATGGAAGGAGATTTCCCCAACAAGAGAAAAGACTAAAAACTATTCAACAAAATGCAAGAACTTCTATTTATACCAAAGGAGATGATATGAGATTAATTGTGATTAATCTCTTTAAAAGTTGTCAATAATGTCTTTATAACATACAAATAATGATGAATTTAATTTTTGAAATACTAGAAAATGAAATTTCAAAAAACAAAAAACTTAAAAATCAAATCTAGAAAAAAAAAAAAAGACAAGTGTGTGTGGATTAGTCATGCACACACTGCAATACAAACGACACGAACGTGTGAAATACATACGAATGTATCAGAAGCATAGCCGTGTAAAACAATATGGACGTATGAAATTAATATTGTGTACATACAACGACACGAGCATATGAAATTCATATGGATGTGCCAAATACTTGTTCGTGTCAAACAACACAAGCGTGTCATTGTGTCTTTCAATTTCCACAAATAAAAAAAAATATAAAAATTAGGGTTGGTTCAGACAATGGAATTTCGGCATGCAAATTGCACACTCATGCATCAACCTATCTTGGACCATAGATTTGCACTCTCTGTGCCTAAGAAAGCATTCATGCTACTTTCTTACCTATATAAAAATGTATCTTACTATATAAATACAAGTATAACTTTATATTTTAGTAATATGGGACAACTTTCACTTTTACTTTTTCTCTTTATATTTCCTTATCAATGAGCTTACTTTGAGTTTCAATTTATATTCACACATTCTCCATTTTGAGCATATGAATATATTAATTCATAATTATCATATCAATGAACACATATCAGTGTCTTTCTCACAAAATCAAGTTGTAAGACCTACCCAAATTATAATATTAAAATAGCTTATAATCACAATTTTTTTAATATATATATATATATATATGCCAATGATTCTGTAGACATGTGCGTGCCTGTCCCATTGTAGCCATTTACGGAGCCACTATAGGGGAAGGGGGCATTGGACCCCCTCAAAATTTTGAAATTATCTTAGCAAATTTTTATGTTTTCTTTTTTATTATACATGGAATATCTACTATTTTTTCATCACATTCTCATATAAAAAAATTTTAATTTTAATTTAATTTATTTTAATTTATCTAACTATTAATTGTTATATCAATAATTAGTATAGAAAGTAGAAATTTCTTAATTTGTCTAAAATAAGAGAGAGTAAAAATATTTTATCTTTTTTATTTTCATGGCTATTTAGTTATTTATCATGTAAGGAATCATTGATTATAGTTCATGTATAATTACTACTTTAAACTACTCCTATTCATAATTTTTAATTTATTTCTTTTTTATTTAAATAATAAAATCATATTATAAAAGAGTAGAGTCATCATCCTTATTAGTCAATACATCTACAGTTGTTATCGATCATTGTTAAAGCAATATAATATTAAAATAATTGTGTTAATTTACTGATTTTTAAATGTAAAAATGCAATGGAGATAATACGGTGATTTCATCGAGATTATTACTAAATTATATTTTATCATTAGAATTATATATATTATTTTATTTTTATACTTTTATAATTAGACCTCCCTAACTAAAATTTCTAGCTCCTTCATTTTGATATTTGTAGCTATTTGCTTTGTCATGACTAATTACATAAACTGATTATTTCTGAATTCCGAAGAGAAATGCTAATTGATCTTGTTTTCTTAGAGTCAATATATAACTTATGATATGTAGAATTATATAATTTTTTTAATTTTATTTTAGGAGTTGTAAGTGCTTTCTTTTCTTCCTGACATTTGTTGTTAATTAGGTAAAAGTCCTTTAAATGTCATAAAAAAAATACTTGTTAGTGGGAAGTCCCTTTATTTACCATTATTTTAGAGGACAAAACTTTCACCTTATAGATCTTATTGGATAAAATAAATTACATAATCTTATGAAATTAATGTTCTAATCCAAAATGATAATCCTGCTGCAGCACTGTAGGCGCTTAGTTGAATCCCAGCACTTACGATGCTATAAGTCAAAAAAGTTCACTTTATGGAGATAAAAATATCTTCTATATATATATATATATATATCTTAATTTGTAGGATTTATATTTTGATATTTCTATATATACATATAGATATATCAAAAATAGGACTACATAATTTCCTGCTATATATGAATACTTGATATCTTCGTAATTAAATTAGAATTTAGTAATTTTCATATATTTTTTTTAGAAAAAAAAAAAAAAGAAGCTAAATATATATACTTTGTTTGGGTGAGCTAGTGTAGATTAGATAAATTATTTGCAATTGTGCTTGCTGTTGGGAGGCAACAGTACGTAGTTGCAGACATTCGTAAGCGATGATGTTTGTTGTATGTTCAGTTATGAACACATGTTTAGTTACAAGTCCCATTCTCCTTTAATTTGATGGTTTAGAATTAAAGTCCTTTAATTAGTGTTTTCTGACTCATAAATCAATTCCTTTCCCATGGAGTTAAAATAATTTAATCATCAAACTCTCGTGCTATTCAATCTGCCTGTACATCAATTTTTATTTTTATTAGTGTTTGCTGATTCAAGATCACTCTGTTTACCTTTTCTACATGCATGTCCTCTGCTCGACAAATTTTTGTTATCTATAAACTAATTCAATCACACAATAACATGCATTTAATTGTTTTTTCTTCGTTGATTGATGTGAAAATGTAAATATAAGAGCTAAATGCATGTCATTATATATTTTGATTAGTCCAGCACATAAGAATATTTTCTCCTTAATCTTAGCTAATTAATTCTGAATCTTTGCATTCATCAGGCTCATCAGTTTTTCTTTTATATATATCTATGAATGATATAATTTAAAGCTATATATGCTCGATTAGCTTAATTTAAATCCTTATATTTTACTACGTGCGCATTGTTTTTCGTTTTCCTTTTGTTATTAGATATGGATTACATAATTCGGATAATGATCATGTTTAATTATTTGTTTAAATGTTATAATTTGGTAAACTCTAAGACTTTCATTAACCAAATTAATTACCAAATAAAACTTGTCATAACGCACAAAACATCAACTTAAATATGAACCAACAGATATATAGGCTCCGTTTAGAACAAGGAATTTTAAAATCCATAGATTGATTCATGCATTATAAGAATTTAATGCATATTAACACTATTATGCAAAATAATAATAATAATAATAATAAAAGGAAGCAATCAAATGAAATTCAAAGGAAAATAATTTTTGCTTTTTTATAATTAATGATAGTTTTGGAATATTATTAATTTATTAGGAACAATCTTGAAATAAAAAAATTTGACAATAATCTTTAATTGATCAAAATTAATAGATTTTAGATTTTTTCCCTTAGAAGGTGGAAAATTAAATTCTTAAAAAATAAAAAAAATTTTAGTAAATGAGAAATTTTGCTAAAATCCGTAGATTTTGATATTTTTCAAGTAATTAATCGATGAATTCGATATAAATTTATTTATTATTCAAAATCTATAATTTGAAATCCTACTATCCAAACGTAGTAATTTTGATAATGAATCCCATCACCAAATTTATCCACAACCAATTTACAATCAAATTCCCAATTTCGAAAACCCTAATTCCAAAGGAAAGAGGGGAAAGAGACCTCTAAAGCGAGTGAAAACTCACTTAAGGTTAAATACCATAACTTGATTCCATATAAATCCCATTTTCCTTTTTTTATTTTTCCTCTTTCTTTTTTTTGGGACTGTATATATATCCCTTTTTTTGAGAAACTAATTAAGTTGCATGGTGATATTTTTAGATTCTTAAAGCAAAATTTTTAAACTAAATACTAATTGTAATATTAGTTCATATTGTTATTAAATATTACTTTTTTTTATATCACAAACTAAATACTATGTCATATTAATTCTAATTTATTTTCACATTTTAAAAATTATTTTCTTTATATATATATTACTATTTCATTTTTTTAAGTCATAACGCGCAAATACTTGTTTAAAATTAATCTTAACAATTTCATGACCTAAACTAAAGAATATCAATATAACAATAGAACAATTGTCAATTCTTATGATATTAATTTAATTTATAATCACATGAATCGTTCTTAATATATTTAGTAATCATAAGATTATCCCCAATAGTCTCTGTATTTTCTTCCTTACTTATATTTAGGGAGTTTTATATCATCTAACAGTCTCTCAAACTTCTTTTTTTATTAGAGCATCTCTAACAATATTTCATATTTCACTCTCTATTATAAAAAATCCACTACCTATTTTAGTTTGTTTTAAAAATTGTATGTACTCCAACAATATTTCTTATCTCACTCCCTATTTCAAGTTTTTTTTTATTAATAAAATTAGCTAGAAAAAAATGAAGAGAGATAAGAGAAAAAAGAAAGAAAGAGATAGAAAAGAACAAAAAAGAGGAAACCTAAATAATAAAATATTACTTAGGAGCTCCTAGTGATTCTTAAATCTGATAAGGAAAAATGCAAATTTTAGAGAAAAAGATAAATAAGGAGGAAGATAGGGAGACTGTTGGAAGCCCTAAAACTCTATAAATTTATGTAAGGATGGAAATATGGAGACTATTAGGAATGCTCTTACTCCTTAAAATTTACATTCTCACTCCTCATATTCAACAATGATTCCTATTTCACTCCTTATTATATTATAAAAAATTCATTCTCTATTTTAACTTGTCTTGAAAATTGTGTACACTCCAATAATATTTCTTATCTTACTCTTTATTTTAATTTTTTATTAATAAAACTATCTAGAAAAAAATAAAGAGAGAGAGAGAGTAAGGGACAAAAAAGAAGGAAAGAGAAAGAAAATAACAAAAAAAAGAGAAATAATAAAATATTACTTATGAGCTTCTACTGACTCTTAAATCTGAGGAGAGAGAATGTAAATTTTGGAGAGTGAAATAAGTAAAAAGGAAGATATGAAGGTTGTTGGAAGACATAAAACTCTCCAAATTTAAGTAAGAAGGAAAATAGGAAGACTGTTGAAAATGCTTAAGAGTCATAAAGAGCTAATTAATAATATTTTATTATTTTTCTTTCTTCTCTATTTCCTTCTTTTTTTTTTATCTCTTACTCTCTCTCTCTTTTTATTTTCTTTAGATAGTTTTATTAATAAAAAAATTAAAATAGAGAGTGAAATAAGGAATATGTTTAAATGCATATAATTTTCAAGGTAAACTAAAATAGAAAGTAATTTTTTTATAATATAATAGGGAATGAAATAAGAAGAATTTTTGGCGATGTTCTAAATACTTTTTATTTAGGTAATGAATTTTGAGCTTTACTTATATAGGCACCGATTGATAATACTAAACTATATAAAATGGCATATTGTAATAATAATATAATTATTAAATTATATATTATAAAATTATTTAATATGTATATATAATAAAAAAATATTAGATGATAAAGATAGAATTGCTTATTATATATATATATATAATTCATTTGTATTAGATATTTTTATATAATATTTTTTTATTAATATATCTTTTAATGTCATTTTACATTTTTCAGCTATTTTTTCAGTTAGTTTTATTACATATTTTTAATTAAATTCATATACCACTTGTCACGGGACCATTACCCTCTCCCCCAAAAGCGCTTACAGGGGTGTGCAGCGCACCCGCTTATAAGCCCAGGACCAACCCCGGGGTCAGCCGATGTGGGATCCGTGACAGCTCCCACAGCCAATCCGTGACGCCCTCGTCACGGGTGGCCCACGCGACCATTACTCTCTCCGCATTGGGTGTGCAGCATACACGTGTCCGGTGGGCCCAGGGAAGGCTCTGATACCACTTGTCACGGGGCCATTACCCTCTCCCCCAAAAGCGCGCTTTGTGGGGAAAGGATAATGCCTACCACGTGGATCCGTTGCACCAGCGCTGCACACCCCATGGGCCTTGGGCCGGGGAGAGGGTAATGGCTGGACTCTGATGAAGCGAAGCAGGGCTGCATACCTTGCTAAGCGCGCTTTTGGGAGATGTGCAGCGCACCCGCTTATATGCCCAGGACATCCCCCAGGTTCATCCGATGTGGGACGTAACAGCTCCCACGGCCAATCCGTGACGCCCTAGTCACGAGTGGCCCACCGGAGGGCCCACCTCTGGGCAAACCCGGGGCAGACTCTGATACCACTTGTCACGGGGCCATTACCCTCTCCCCCAAAAGCGCGCTTAGCAAGGTATGCAGCCCTGCTTCGCTTCATCAGAGTCTAGCCATTACCCTCTCCCCGGCCCAAGGCCCATGGGGTGTGCAGCGCTGGTGCAACGGATCCACGTGGCAGGCATTATCCTTTCCCTACAAAGCACGGCTAATTTTACCAAACAAAATCATAGTATGTTTGAATATTTAAAATGGAGCTGCCGTCTAACTGCGGCACTTAGGTGTGGTTTAAGTTCAACTATGTTTATCAATCTCTCACGTCTAATTACTCTTTTAACTTTTAATAATTAAGTTACTGTATGTCTCTCAGATTATGTAGTATTATCAATTACTAAATTTTTTAGCTGCTAAATTATTAATTAACAACTAGATTATCTATAAGTTTTACCAAATAGAGTCATAATGTGTTTGAATAATTAAAATGGGGCTGTCATCTAACTACGGCACACGGGTGTGGCCTAAGAACAACCATGTTTATTAGTCTCTCACATCTAATTACTCTTTTAACTTTTAATAATTAAGTTATTGTGTGTCACTGGGATTAGGTAGTATTGTGGATTAAGAGTTTTTTATACGTATAAGAAGAGGTGACAGTTTTATAAATAAAATAAATTTATACAGGCATCAAATACGATGACAATTTTATAATTATTTATCACTATTGTAATTATGTTCATTAGTTTATTGAAAAATATTTATTTGTTATAAAATTATAGGTTCATTCCGAATAAAATAAAAATTTATTAGTTTATTAATAAATATTCAAAATTTGCAAACTATGGGTTATTATCAGTATATTATATTTTATAAATTGTAGCTTTATTTGTTATAAACTATAAATTTATTAGCAATAAAATAAATATTTATTAGTAATAAAATAAATGTTCATTACTTTATTGAGATATGCTCGTTTTTTATGAAATTATATATTCATTAGGAATAAAGTAAATATTCATTAGGTTCATTAGTTTATTAGTAAATATTCACTTCATTTCCTTGTATATTTAATTTTAATTGATATTATATTTTTTTTATATATAGGTATGAATCCATTGAATTCTTTTGAAAAATATGCATTGTGTATTTAATTTAATAAATATTATATTATTTTTAAAGTTTTTGTAGTAATAAACTAATGAATTTTTATTTTATTTCTAATGAATTTTTCTCAATAAACTAATAAATATTTTTCAATAAATAGATAATAAATGTTTACAAAATTGACACTATATATTTAATAGCTGTATAAATTTGTTTTATTTACAAAATTGTTACTAACTTTTATATATGTGATGAACCTTTGGTCCATAATATAATTTGCGTGTCACTCGAATCTCTTATTCTTATATATCTATTTTTGTTACTATTTTTATATATATACAAACACACGGATATATATATATATATATATATATATAGTGGATGGCAAAATATGCCCCACTTTGCTGGCTTTAGTGGGAAAAAAAAAGGCTTAAATTAGTGAAAGGCAGGGCCCAATATTCCATATTTCTGTATTCTGGTTGGTAACAGAAAGAAAATTAGGCTTTTGTATCGTATCATATTTATAATTCGTTAAATTGAAGGGAAAATTACTATTTACTAGAGGTATATTAGTATATTTCTAAAGTTTAAAAAATATTTGGTTTATTTTCTATAGTTTGACATAATATACACTATTTTTCTGATATTTGAAAAAAATATAATACATTGGTAAAAATGAATATTTTTTTTGGGAGGTATTAGTATAGTAAATTAAATTTGTATGGAGTACTAGTGTAGTATGTTAAAATTTCAGAGCGTAAATAATATAATTTTTAAATTTCATGAATGTACTAATGTATTATATTAAACAATATGAAGCAAATTATATATTTTTTAAAATATAGGGAGATACTAATATATTATATCAAATTAAATGAAGTAGATAGTAAGTTGAATTCTTAAGTTATTGTGTTTGTAGAGAGTGATCGTAGGCTAGGGCGTATATACGTTTTCAATTACTGATCTCCTACAATTATTTTTATCAAGTACATGACGTCCTCATTCATGCATATATACATATTTTGATATTAGATAATACAACTATAATAAATCAAGCTAGTTAGAGAATGTTATCAGTAATGTGTATATTCTAATGTATTCACTTCTTTTTATAATAGACACATATATATTTTATATTTATAATAAATAAAATATTCAAATTATTAATTAAATTATGAATGTAGTAGTTATATTATACTATAGAATATACAATCCATTGATTGTCTACAGATAATTTATTATCAAGTTATTAGTAATAATGAAATAAATATTTCTGATAAAAAATAATTTTAAAAATATTCATAACCATAAAAGGATAATAAATTGGGCATTCATTGAACCCCTAGGTTATCATATGATTTATTTTGAAGAGAAATCTCATTCTATATGATATAAGATAAACTAATGGATTCTTAAAAAGTTAACGGTACTGAACAGTGACGTCTGATAATATTTTGAGGATGAATCTCATTCTCCATTGAGCCTCTAGATTATCACTTGGTTTATTTTGTGGAGAAATCTCATTTTCCATAATATAGCGATATTTAGATAAACCAGTGGATTCTTAAAGAGTTAATGGTACTGAACAGTGATGCCTAATAATAACTGCACAGTTAATACTTGATGTCAACAATTATTATCTTGATCATAATATATGAGTCTTTTATAACTCGAAGTCTTTTGACTTAAGGTGTTAAAATTGTCCTTTCATGGGTGACTGTGAATGTACTTTTACCTTGTACTAGGCTATCTATACTTAGTAATTCGACTCGTAGTCACTCGTTACCCTACAGCACCAAGATAAAATCCTAATGAAGTTGATATTTTGGTTCTAATAAAATAAATTTCTGGCCATATGAA
Organism: Balakata baccata; assembly: GCA_949630135.1. NCBI lineage: Eukaryota > Viridiplantae > Streptophyta > Magnoliopsida > Malpighiales > Euphorbiaceae > Balakata > Balakata baccata. Next base: position 10,200 of record CATIWF010162805.1, read on the forward strand.
ATATGATTTATTCGATATGAAATCAATATTATTAGTTAGAGTAATAATGATAAGTTTTATTTTAATTAGAATACAAATTATCACTCATTAGTTTTGACACGCTGTTCCTAATCAATATTAGGGTCATAACGAGAGAACTTAATATTATGATATAAAGGTCAAACTAATATTCGAAATTTTATTGGTAATTAAAAGAATAATTTCAGAATAATACTTAATGTGTCAAAGTATATGATGAATTTGGAAATGATATTTGTTATAATATTAATGACCTTATATTATATTTCCATTCCGATAAAATTATTGACTTTATAAGTCACACCTAAATTAAATTATTTGGCTAATCAATATTTATAATGTGAAAATTAAATTAGAAATGATCACTTATATTATTTGAGTTAAAGTTAATATTGATTAATTTTAACTATTTCTCTTATATAATTTTAATTAAAGTATTAATTAAAATTATCATAATTTAATTAAATTAACTACAATGATATATTAAAATAATTACTATAATTAATGTGATATTGCTTATTCTATCATTCTACTTATTTTTTTGGTACATTGCATTAAACCATTAATTTGTGCCACCTTGCATTATAGCATAAATATATGCCATTAATGCAATTTGCCACTTTTGCCAATAAAAATAATACAACTTGCCTTCAATTAATGTAAGTTGTTCTTGCTCATCTAAATCAAAGAAAAGGAAGAGATAAGTAACAGAAAAAAAAAACGTGTAAGGCAAGTTGAAAGTGTGAGGCAAGTAGAAGGAAGAAAAGAAAGAAGGCAGATAAATAAAGAAGAAAGGAAAAAAATGAAAAAAAAGAAAAGAAAAGAAAAATTTCTCTTATTTTTTAGAAGAAAAATAGAGAAAAATAGTATTTTGTGATCATATATATTTTGACTACCAAAAAAGTGTCATCAAAGATAACCCAAGTTTTTTGTCTCTTTACTTAGTTTGTATTTTTAGTAAATTCAATTCTAAAAAATTTGTCTTAACCTTTTATTTTAAAAATTATAGAATGATCTTGATAAATAGATATTATTCATAAAAGTTGTAAAATATAATTTTTAAAAATTATAAATAACGGGGCCATTATCTTCTCCCCCAAAAGCGCGCCTACAGGCGAGTGCAGCGCACCCGCTTATATATCCAGGACCAATCCCGGGGCCAACCGATGTAGGATCCGTGACAGCTCCCACAGCCAATCCGTGACGCCCTCGTCACGAGTGGCCCACGCGACCATTACTCTCTCCCCATTGGTGTGCGGCGTACACGTGTCCAGTGGGCCCAGGAAAGGCTCTGATACCACTTGTCACGGGGCCATTACCCTCTCCCCCAAAAGCGCGCCTACAGGGGTGTGCAGCACACCCGCTTATATGTCCAGGACCAATCCCGGGGCCAGCCGATGTGGAATCTATACTCAAAGTTAACATATAAAGTGTGTTTGCATGTCATATAAAGTGTAATTACATATTTCAATTAAAATAAAAAAAAATTAAAATCTCTACTTTTGACCAGACCTATAACTCATCTCAATTCAAAAATTGCTTCTGCTTTCAACATGGAAAACATAACAAAGGGCAAACTTTGGATCTTCAAACAAAAATATAAAAATTAAAACACTCGTTATAGTTAATAAATATAAAAGTCCATTAATAAATAATTAAACAAGTATAATACTCAAAATTTACACTTTGACTATCCATTAAATTTTGGTAAGATATGAGTTTAGGTAATTTTATATTTAGAAATCCAAATCTAGTAAGTTGAATATAGGTCAATCAATGATTGACTTGATTTATATATCTCACTTGTGAAAATTAGAGTAGATTTCGAGTTCGAATATTTTCGTCATTTTTCTCCAATATTGATAAGAGTTTAACACCTATAAAGGATAACTATATACTCTTTATTGTATAAGGAGGTATTTGGTTTATAAAAAAAATGGGTGGAAATAGGAATTAGTGATTTTTATTGTCAATATTTGTTAAGAAAAAAATTAATAGAAATGAGAATGTGATTCTTCCATAAGTGAAAAGCACCCATTCCCCTCTCTTCCATAGAGAATGAAAATTTCATTCCCATGGAAATCAAGTTATAATTAACTAAATACAAATTACAATAATTTTATTTAATTTTTTAAAAGACTCGTAATTAATATTAGAAGACATTACAAAAATATATAATTTTAATAATATTATTTTTAATAATGATAAAATTAAAAGTGCAGTTATTTTAAATAAATAAAATTTAGGTATAATTTAAGTTTAAATAATTCGAGAATCTAAACTATATTATTTTATAAAAATTATATTATCTTATTGTTGATCATTAAATTTACATTTTAAAATAAATGTATTTATATAAATATAATAATTTAATTAAATATGTACAAATTGAATTTCATTCTCATCTTTATTTTTTAATAAAATGAATTAAATAACATATTAAAATCAATCATTCTCATTTTCATTTCTACCCTGGAACCAAACGGCCCCTAAAAAAATTAGTTGTTGAATAGTTCCAAAACAAAATGTATAATGCAATGAAATATAGTTTTTTTTTCTTTTTGATAAAAAAAAAAAAGCAAAACAATCGGAAAAATTCAAAATATAAACCAAATTAATCATGGTATATATTGTTTAGTAAAGTTAAGACATAATTTACTATAGTTGTTGAATATAGTACATGACTTTAGACTTCAAAGTAACCAAAGGATATCCAGTTACTCTAGAAATTTTTTCTTTTTCTTAAGGAAAAATAAACAATTCAACTCTAGAGTCTTTTCTTGATTAATTTGCTATTCTTTGTCAAAAACAAAAGACTTCTCGTGGTGTCTTTTCTTCTTCAATTTCACGAAAAAAAAAAAACAGGTTTATTTTCTTACAACACAATCCCACTAAATCTTTGATATTTAACTTCACAAAATATTTACAAACCTTCCTTCAATTGGGATTTCAAAAATCATAATTCATAATTCATATTGGCTTTGACAACTAGGGTTTTTTTTTATAGTGTTAGATGAGTTATCCAACTTTTCGAATGGGTTGTCTAAGAGAAGATGAATCGGGTTTTCGAAGTTAATGACCATGGAGTTCATGTGAAGAATTAAGGGTCATAAATCATATTTTTAATTGTCTACTAATTACATTTGGTTGGAAATTATTTAAGTGAAATGAAAATAAAAATAATTTTTTTTTTGGGACTAAAGAAATTTAGTGATTTTGAAACAAATGAAACAAAATTCAATAATCGCTGATGAAATAAATCATAACATAGCATCTTTTTCCAATTGTATTGTCACGTGGTAGTTAACGTGATAAAAAGTTTTTGAAATTACTTACGTGTTATCTACGTGGATGATGACATCACAATACGTGGTAAAATCTGAAGTTGCCACATCAATTTTTAGGTTATCTATACCAAAAATTGAACAAAATTGATTTAAGTGAAATAAAAATGAAAATTTGTAATTTTTTTAATGAAAAATTCTTTCATAATTTTATGGTAATTGGCACAAGTCGGCACAATTAACCCTATTTATCAAGGAGGAAAGAAAAGGCACCATAAAAATCATACTTTTTGCAATTATGTGGAGAATCATCCAAAAATCATTTGCATATAGGAAAAGGTTTGAAAAATCTTCTTGATCTGTTGTTGGGCGGAAAAAGCAGTTGTGCACTTCTTGGACCCACTAAATGTTTCAAAAATCTCTATGATAAATCTCTTTGCAATTTAGTTCTATACGTTATAAATTAGAAGCAATAATTTTCATTTACCTCCAAGAGAAAATTAAGATTTATGAATGTAATTATATATTTATAAATTAAGGAATTTCTGTGTGCAAAACATCAATTCTGATTAAGTACAGGGAAAATTATATAAAAAAAATCTGGAATTTCAAAATTTTCACAATTATATTTTGTTCTACAAAAATTTAATTGAAATTATATGAATTTCTGACGTTGTAATAAATATAGTATCGGTCTTACAAAATCATACTCTAAATCTAACTGGTATGTCATATGGACAATTCATGTTATATGGACTATTCACACTCTCTGAACCTGATTGATATGTCATTTGGTATAGTTGGCATGCCATCTGATATATCATTTGAACAATTTATGTTATCTAGTGTGTCATTTAGATAATCCACGTAAACACTACATAGGTTCAGAGGCCGAAGTTAAATTTATTATTAAAGTAAAAATTTATATAATTTAAATAAAATTTTTGTAGAACGAAATATAATTGTTAAATTTTTGAAAGTGCACAGTTTTTTTTTCCCCTTAATTATATGTCAAACGGCAGAACTTGCGGGAAATGTTATGCTATTATCAGATAGCCAGTCGTATGTGCTTTAATTTCCACTACATCAACCACACTACTAAAGCAATTAATTCCTAACAAAGCCTGTTTGGTTTAGCCATTTGAAGTAATTGATGACTAATAATTTAAATATTTTGTAAATAATAAATTTCAAAAGAATATTAATTATTAATTAGTTTAAATTAAAAAAATAAATTAAATTGATTATATATACAAATTAATAAAGTAAAAACTTAAAAAAAAAAGTTGGTATGAAATCAATAGCTATACTCAACTGTTGATTCAAAAACTTTATATATCCAATGAATTTGGCATTGTTTAGTAGAAAACACTAATGGCTGCATAGGACAACCTCCTAAAGAAATATATATATATATATATATATAAGAAACTAATTGGAGGTTGAGTGAGTGCAGAATTCATCAAGTGTACTAGAGATGGATAGGAAGGATATAGGTGGAGGAATTGGAAGCTCTCCCAGTCATGATATGGAGGAGGAGGAGGATGAAGAACTTCAGCTGCAGTGGGCTGCAATTGAGAGATTACCCACAGTTAAAAGACTCAGGACTTCACTCTTTGATATTAATGATGGAAATGATGCTGAAGCCAAGAAGCTCACTGATGTCACTAAGCTGGGTGCAGTTGAAAGGCATCTCTTCATTGAAAAGCTCATCAAACACATTGAGAACGATAATCTCCAGCTGCTGCAGAAACTCAGACACAGGATTGACAGGTATAATTAATCTCAGTGTATTACTCGTGCTGTCATCAGCGACGTTAGGTTTGATATTATATTTTTACTATGCATATACTCGTATTTGTTTTTGGAATAAAAAACAAGAACAAGAGAATGAAAACAATTCTTCCAGTCAAAGTTTAAAAAATAAAAATATATTTAAAAAATTCCATCTAAATGGAGTTTGAGTGCAAACAAGTGCAGTATATCCTACAAGAATCTAATAAAACATATTCTCTTTTAATAATAAAAAATGGGTTTAAGTATTTTACCCAAAAAAAAAAAAAAATTCCTGAATATCTGATAATGTCTCTGTGCGTCTTAATTAATTAGATAAACTCTTCTGTTAGGCTGAGTTACTATACTAATTGTAATATTATTTTGTTACTTTTGATATAAAAAAATAATAATAATCACTTTAAATTTAGGATGAAAATTAAGGTGGCTGTGAGGTTTTTTTAATGTAATTTGCTTTGGGAAGCCAACTGTTTTTTTAATTTTTTAATTTTTTTGAGGTTTCCCGCATGCAGACTTGTGAGATAATTAATGGCAATGGATTTTATTAGCAAATTACTGTTTATTAATTACATGAATCGCACAGCTATATATAGTAATTTAACTAAGGCAATTAAGGCTTCAAATTATTAATAAAACTTTCAAACCAAATATTTATTAGTTAAATTGTTCTGGGAATTAATAAACTCATACTACGGATATTAATTAATTAATATATTAATTTTTGGATAAATATTGCTTTTTAGACAATGTAATTAATAGCAATCTTTGAAATTGTTAGAATGCTCTAATTCTGATGACAATTAGTCTATTTCAAAACAGTTGAATTGCAAATTCATAAAGTTCAAATAGAATATTCAATTAAACAAAATAAAGTTGAAATACAAAAGTATACTCTCTCTTTTTTTTTTCAATATTTAAAGACAAAAAAGTTTAAGATGACAATAATTTCCAGTTATAAAGGCAAAGATAGCACATTGCTAAATAAGAAATAAAGTATTACATTTAATATTATGGCTAAATTATAAAAAAATTTCTGAATTTTGCACTTTATTATAGTTATGATCAAATCATGTTATAATGTGATTTATTTTGAAAAAGTGACGATTTTTATAAAGAGATTTATATATCTATTTCAATAAACATGATTTTTAAAATAGTACAATTTTATTTTTATATATCTATGTGACAATTTTTCCATATCAATTCTATTGTGTTTTCCACATTATTATTTTATATTTTTAATACTTTTTCATATCATCACTATATAAGGTTGGAGTGAGATACAGTTCATTCGAGATAAAATTTGTTACAGAACCTAAGTACATACAATTAAACTCAAAATTGTAAAGAATTGATCATAACTGTGATAAAATGTAAAATTCATAATTTTTTTTTGTTGTAATTTAGCTTAATATTATTTGAAATAAGTTTTTACGGCCAATTTAATCGAATTTTTTTTAATTGATCAAATTTTACCTAATTTATGTATTAAAAAGAAAATTGTAATCAAATAAGTTAGATAAAATTAATTTTTTGTATAAAAATTTTGGCACTTGCATTAAAATGGTAACAAATTTTTATTTTGTATCAATTTAGTATTATATTTTTATAATTTTGTTTCAAAATGATACCAAATCTTTGTTTTTATCAATTTAGTATCACGATTTATTTCAAACGATATTTACAATAGAATTCGTTTGATGTGAACACCAAAAATATATGTATCATGTCATACCATATGCCACTTTAGATAAAAATGCTACTTATTACCAATTTATATGTCTAAAAACTAAAATATATGGTATTTTTTTTATCTAAAGTAGTATGTAACATGGTATGACATGTGTATCTCTAGTATTTATGTCAGACAAATGCTATTGTAAAATATTGTAGGTATTTTCATATGAAATAAAATTGTAAATATGAGATATTAAACTGATATAAAATAAAAATTTTGTAATATTTTGAAATAAAATTATAAAAATATGATAATAAATTGATACAAAACAAAGATTTAGTACCATTTTGATACAAATGATAAAATTTTGTTAAAAAAATTCATTTTACCCTGAATAAGTCAGTGGTATATAAAGATTTGAATATATTAGGTAAAAAAAAGAAAAGCAAACTTAATTGGATTGAATAATAATAATAATAATAATTTTATGTGGAAAGGTGTAATCCGGCAAAGCGTTATCCTCTCCATCTTCTTTACTTCCATTGTTCAACTGATCAAATCCTCGTCCCTTTCTTCTTCTCCATGGCCACCTGAAAATGTATTAGCTAGCTAGGTTTGATATTATTTTACTGCGCATGCAAACCAGTATCTGTTTTGAAAGATATATCAAGGTATTGTTGACTATGGTGATTGAATTATTTACAACAGCAATTAATTAAGACAAGTTACTAAAAAAACAAAATGAACTTTTTTATTAATTGCAGGGTGAATGTGAAATTACCTACTGTAGAAGTAAGGTATCAGAATTTGTGTGTGGAAGCAGAGTGTGAGGTTGTTGAGGGGAAGCCTCTCCCCACACTATGGAATTCTGTAATAAGCTTCTTATCAGTAAGTGCACTTTGTCATACATACTTGATACTACTTACAGAGGAATACATATTTTCTCAAGGAGTGAGCTGTATATATACATATTTCCTCACTCCTATTATCATTCTATGTATACAATAAAACATAACTGAATGCATATATGAGCAGATTTTTACAAAGATCGTCAGGAGCAAGCAGCGGCAAGCCAGAATGAGCATTCTAAAAGATGTTACTGGCATCATCAAACCCTCGAGGTATTTCTGATTCATCTCTCTCTGAATATTTCTTGGCAATGGAAATCTTATTTTGCATTAGATGCTTCGAAGCTATAACTAAGTTATTGTACTCATTAGATGCTTTGAAGCTATAACTAAGTTAAGTGCATAAGAATTTGCTGCTGACAGCAGGCTTGATATGCAGGCTCACTCTTCTTCTTGGCCCTCCTGGCTGTGGAAAATCCACTTTTTTATTGGCTCTTTCTGGCAAACTAGATCCATCCCTCAAGGTTATTTAGTTTTTTCATGTTACTGTTATTAATTATGCGTCTTCATAAGGAATTAAATAAAAAAAATTCTGTCTTACAGGTCAAAGGGGAAATCTCATATAATGGTTACAATCTAGATGAGTTTGTTCCTCAGAAAACATCAGCCTACATAAGTCAACATGACCTGCACGTACCTGAAATGACTGTCAGGGAAACTATTGACTTCTCAGCTCGGTGCCAGGGTGTTGGAAGCAGAGCAGGTACTGTTCCTTTTTCCCCGGCTCTTCCACTTTCAGCAGTAAATCAATATCACTTAAGCCTCAACTTCTTTTCCTGCCTATGAAGATATAATGGCGGAGGTTATCAGAAGAGAAAAAGAAGCTGGAATTGTCCCTGATCCAGATTTAGATACCTATATGAAGGTAATAATGTCTAAGTAAATTTTAAATGGAAATTTTTTATACACCAATTTTTTATTTTATTTTTTAATGATAATTATATAAGAACATTAATCATGCAGGCAATTTCAGCTGAAGGGCAGAAGAGAAATCTTCAGACTAACTATATGTTAAAGGTAATTATTCTGGTAAACATAATTTAAATATTTTTAAAAAGTTAATGATCGATCCATATTGAATCATTGATGGTAAACACAACATATTGGCACTCTTAGATCCTTGGATTGGATATTTGTGCTGAGCTGAAGGTTGGTAGTGCACTGAGAAGAGGCATTTCTGGTGGCCAAAAGAAAAGGCTAACAACAGGTAACAGTTGAATGAAAAAAAAACAAATCTCTTGCTTATTAGAGCTTCTACTCAGATCCACCATAAGAAATTCTTGACCCAGAATTAACATGGCTAATTCATCATGTGGCAGGAGAGATGATTGTTGGTCCAACAAAAGCTTTATTTATGGATGAAATATCAACCGGATTAGACAGTTCCACAACCTTTCAGATAGTAACATGCCTTCAGCAGTTGGTGCACTTAACAGATGCAACTGCATTAATTTCACTTCTGCAGCCAGCACCAGAAACCTTTAATCTATTTGATGACGTAATATTGATGGGTGAAGGGAAGATTGTTTATCACGGTCCATGCAGTCAAGTGCTTCAATTTTTTGAGGATTGCGGTTTCGAGTGCCCACAAAGAAAGGGTGCTGCAGACTTCCTGCAGGAGGTGTGAGAAGTGAGAAAGTGCTTTATTTTGTCTCAGCTCTATGCATCTTTCTTAATTTCCTTTTTGCATTTACAGGTGATTTCAAAGAAGGATCAGGAGCAATATTGGTGCCGGACAGAACTTCCTTACAGTTATGTTTCGGTAGATGAATTCTGTGAAATGTTCAGGAAAAGTTATCTAGGAGAAAAACTATATGAGGAGGTCTCAAAGCCATATGATAAATCCCTGCAGTCTCATGATAGTGCCTTGTCGTTTAGTATTTACTCCCTGAGCAAATGGGAATTATTCAAAGCTTGCATTGCTAGAGAGCTACTGCTCATGAGAAGGAACACATTTGTATATGTTTTCAAGACTGTACAAGTTAGTATTTTTTTTTTCCTTAGATTCGAATCAAATGACATAAATTATTCTGATATTCCGTAGCTTACAACTTGAGCTCTTTTTAATTACCTCATTCAATCCAACAGCTGGCCTTCGCTGCATTTATGACAATGACAGTGTTCATACGCACTGAGATGGCAATAGACATGAAAGGAGCAAACTATGTGATGGGTTCTATGTTCTATACAGTGGTCAGACTCTTCACCAATGGATTTGCAGAGCTATCCTTGACTATTATTAGACTTCCTGTGGTTTACAAACAAAAATCATTCTACATGTACCCAGCTTGGGCATATTCCATTCCAGCTTCTATCTTAAAGATTCCATTTTCAGTGCTTGATTCTATTATTTGGACAGTGTTAACGTACTATGTCATTGGGTATAGCCCTGAAATCAAAAGGTAAGAGTAAGACTACTTATAATCTTACTATAACTGGAAAATAATTAATCTCTCTCTATTGTAACACTGCTTGCTGTTTACAGGTTTTTCCTCCAGTTCTTGCTGCTGTTTGCACTGCATCTAGCATCAACATCCCTTTGTCGTCTCATCGCCATTGTTTTCAAAACTATGGTCCTCGCTACAACTGTTTACTTTCTGATGTTAATTTCTGTGACCTTGTTTGGAGGCTTCATTCTTCCAAGGCGTAAGCTCATGAGTTTTGCAATTTTGCTTTTATTTTTGTTATGAAATATGAAAGGAGGGACTAATTAATTACAAGGGTTTTGTGTTTTCAGCCTCTATGCCATCATGGTTGAGTTGGGGATTCTGGATTTCTCCCATGACATATGCAGAAATTGGTATATCAATAAATGAATTCCTTGCTCCACGTTGGCAAAAGGTGAAATCATAATGTCACA
>CATIWF010162816.1:0-19130 GCA_949630135.1 Balakata baccata
ACAAATAAATGATAATTATAAATAAAACTATAATATTTAATCCAATTTTTAATATAATGTCCAAAAAACTAACACTGAATAATAAATATTTAATATATTTAGAGTTATATTATAATAAATATTGGATCATTTGTACTATAATTATTGTTGACCTCTCCTTATATTTTATCTCGACTCTATCCTTATCCATATCTACAATTAAGTAGTAAAACGCTCAAATGATAATTTTTGCAAAATTATAATAAAAAATATTAGAAATATAATTCAATAATTAATTTTTCTTAATTATATACACAACAAGTTAAGTTTTTAAAATTTACTTGCATAGTAAAATATAACTTTCTTTTATATTAAAATATAAGAATCAAATATAATTAATAAATATTAATATTTAAATTAAATGTGACTTAATTACATGATAATTAAAAGTAACGAAAATTAATTTGCTGATAAAATTATTATTATTATTATTATAAATTTCGCGCATAAATGATTAGGAATATGAGACATACAAAATGATCATAAGATACTTATATACTACCTTTATTTTATATATAATTCTTAATAATTGATAAATTAGTAATCTTCATATGAGTTATAATACAAATTCAATATCTAATAATAACGTACAAAACACGTTAATGAAAAATCATAATATGATATCATCATAATATATATAAAAGTGGGAATAAGAGAGACATACAATTTAAAAAGAATGAAAAATTAATTTAATAAAAATAATAATAATAGTATATTATCATTCAAAGTATAACAATAATGGTAAACTAAATTACAACCATACACGTAATATGTAATATAAATTTCAAAATATGAGTACAATTCTTATAAGTTATTTAATAAATTATAATTTATTAATAAATTTTAAATAGTTTAATAATTTATTTATTTTAATCGTGTACAAAATGAGTTAAATTACAACACCCTTTACCCTTCCGTATACACCATTGTATACCATACTGATAGGTAGTGTTATGATTTACAAAATCAATACCAAAACATTTAAACAATTACATAAAATACTATAATATTTTTATTTAAGTGGAAGAAGATTAACAAACATTACTATTTAAATTAAATGTGACTTAATTACATAATAATTAAAAGTAAGAAAATTAATTTGTTAGATAAAATTATTATTATTATTATTATAAATTTCATGCATAAATAATTAGGAATAGGGGGGCATACAAAATGATCATAAAATACTTATATACTACCTCTATTTTATATATGATTATCAATAATGGATAAATTAGTAATATTCATATAAGTTATAGTACAAATTCAATATCTAATAATTACGCATAAGACACATTAATAAAAAATCATAATATATATAAAAGTGAGAATAAGGGGATATACAATTTAAAAAAAATGAAAAATTAATTTTTTTAAAAAATACTACAAAAGCACAGTAAAAAAATAATAATAGCATATTGTCATTAAAAGTATAACAATAATAGTAAACTAAATTACAACTATACACATAATATATAGTATAAATTTCAAAATATTGAGTACAATTCTTATAAGTTATTTAATAAATTATAATTTTTAAATAGTTTAATAATTAATTTATTTTAATCATATACAGAATGAGTTAAGTTGTAATACATCTTACCCTTCCGTATACACAATTATATACAAGACTGATAAATAGTGTCACGATTTATAAAACCGATACCAAAACATTGAAACAATTACATAAAATATTATAACATTTTTGTTTAAGTAGAATAAGATATAAAACAATAATATATATAATATAACTCCAAATACGCTCTCTACTTATATTTCTCTGTATATGAGTATTTAAATTTTGTTTTAATTTACTTCTTTAATGTCATAATAACAAAATACAAAAAAAAAAAGATAAAATTGCTCGGAATGATTACTACTACTGTTTGGCTTCATATTATGTGGTCTACTATTAATGATTTTATATCTATAATACTTGTCACTTTATCTTTACTTTAAACATGCACGATAGAAAAATAAATTTTCATCCTGAGTTATACAACCAAGTGGTATAATAATCTATAATAGCAGTCATTTATAGAAAATATCAAATATAAAATTGTTCATTAATATTATAAACTCATAAAAAATATTTAGTCATGCTCACATATTAAATCATCATAGATTAATCACTGGAAAATAAAAGGTACATATTATTTTATGATCCCAGAAAATCCACCAAATTGGAGAAAATATTGTTAATAAATTAATCGCATGGTTCTATAAAACATATCAGACTGAATATATATATCATACGACTATAGAAAATCTACCAGCACGAATATATAATATATGACTACAGAAAATTTACTAGGCCAATAACCCTATTGACATGTCAATAACTCCCTAAATTGTTGTATATGCTAATATATGGGATAAAATATCAAATCATTGTCAAATATAAATTTTCATAAATTTTCAAATTATTTTATAATTCAAGTAAACAAAATACAAAAATATATTTTTTTGTGTCATATTTGCCATAAATAATTATTTTCCGATTTCATATTAATCATGCAAACTCATTTAAATCAAAATTTCATTAAAATCATATTTTAAACATTTAATGACTAAAATTATAAATTACTATACAGACCTCAAATTTACGTGTCGATGTCTACCAGCTCTTTTTTCCTGTATGTCTTTGTCGCCAATCTTGTAAATGCACATAAGCAACAATAATTTCTAATTAATTACAGAGTCTTCTTTAATATATATTCTATTGAAAATAAAACTTCATAGTACTTTCCGCTTTCTTATGTATCAAAATCTCATAACGATATTATTTTTTCTCGTTACATGTGTTTGATGCATAATTCGAAATTTCGGTCACTTAATACCATTTCTGGTGTGACCAAAATTATTTCTAATATTATTATTTTTATTTTTGAAAACATTTTATTTTCCTTATTTTTTCTCTTCTAAACTATTTTTCTCCTTTTACTTTTATTTTTCTACTAAAAAATTCATATTAATTTAATAAATACTTTAAAAATTTCAAATAAATTCTTATGATCTCTTTAATCTATTTTCTAGTATTTTCCATCACTAATTTTACCAAAATAATATTCAATAATTTCCAATAAAATTTTCAATAATTAGGCCAAAAATCTAAAAATTCACCAAAAATTCTATTAAATATTTTATTCATTTCAAAAAATTATCTTCCATTTCCAAACACTACATTTAACTTCATTTTCATCATTTTATGGCACAAATCTTTCAAAATAATTTTTCAAAAATTCGGCCATAATTATAGAAAATTTATAAAAATTTAAAATTTCAAAAAATTATTTTCATCAAATTTTCACTATATCCATCTTTTTAAAGTCTCATTCTAATCATTATCCATTTTTATTTAATTTTTCCATAATTTTCCTTTAAAATCTTAATTCATTCTTTTTACAAATTCAACATCAAACACACCACAAAACTAAAATTTATTGAAAACAATCATTCAAATCAACTTAAATCAATAAAAAATTGAAAAAAAAGTGAAAAAAATCTCACATCAAATTTTCTTAAAATTTTTTACCAATATTTGATTTTCTTCTAAAAATATTTTCTTTACTACTACTTAATTCCTTATACCTCCTTAAACTTATATTATGAGAATTTGTGAGAGAAAAATAAAAAAGAATTAAGGAAAATGACTTATTGGTCGTACAAAAGAAGAAGGAGAAAAAGATGATGGGTTTTTTTTTATATAATGATTTGGTTGCATTTTTGTCATTTTTTTTTTTTACTTTTTATACTTGATTAGTGCTTATTAATCTTAGTTAAACTTAATTCTTAATAGATTAAAATTAGCCAAAAAGATATTTTGGATTTTATCCAAATTAATCCAAAATAAATTTTGATTTTTGACTTTTTTCACCAAATTTTCAATTTAGTACTTTAGCATATTTACTTTTTAAAATTTCATATCTCAAATGACCTTATTTTCTCAAATTGAACATATCAATATTTTTAGAAAAATTTTCTTTTCGGAATGGTCTTTCCGATTTTACAAAGCAACCACTAGTGCGAAAATTACGTTTTTGCGGTTTAGTCATTTTTCTAAATCATGCCCGTAAAAGTTCATTTGAAGTCCGATTTCTAAATTATTAGTTTTAAAAATCTTAAAATTCAATTGTGATTACCTTGACATTATCGTAATAATAAACGCATATCTCTAACTCTCAATCAAAATATCGAACTGTAAATCTACATCATAAATATTATTTATGCAAATCGGAGCCCTTAAGTTCAAAATATCCTCGTATAACTTCACATATAGTCTTAAAATATTATTTTCCCCATCATTATATACTTAACTTGAATTCTCACTGTCGGACGAAAACTTTATATTTTCGGTCTAGTCTGTTGTCTTGATTTATATGTATGACAGGAAATCGTAACATTTCATCAAATCAACTCAATATTCATATTAAACATCATATTACCATATTAAATTAAATTTATCACACTCATATGTATGTATTTAGACTTTAGTCAGTACGCTTTCGTATTGCAGTACAAACGAAAGCAATACACGTATACGGTCAGGAACTATATAACGGATGTAACATAAATTTTTAAAATTTATTTACACAGTATAATATAATTTATTTTTATATAAATTATAAAAATCAAATATAATTAATAACAATTAATATTTAAAATAAATATGATTTAATTATATGTTAATTTGTTTGACAATATTATTATTACTATTTATTTAATAATGATGTGTCTAATTATTAAAAATTACATGCATCGCACGTGAATGATTAGAAATAGATAAACAAACAAAATAACTATAAAATACTCACTACTTCTACTTTATATACGACTCTTAATAATTGACAAATTATTAATTTGATGATGGACAAAATGACAAAAAAATAATTACTACCTCTATTTTATATATGATTCTTAATAATAGACAAATTAGTAATTTTCATATGGATTATAATACAAGTTCAATATATAATAATTACGTACAACATAACCAACCTAATTGTATTAGTTAATAGGTTTAATTTTTGTCATTTATGCAATTAACTTAATTGTATTAGTTAATAAGTTTAATTTTATTATTTAATAATTTAATTTATTAGTGAATAGTATGAATAATTATTATCAATATTTATTTAATAATGATGAATCTAAGACACAGTAAAAAATATAATAGACAAGATAATTAATAGGTTAAATAATATGATGTGGTTTTTTTATATATAGTATGATATAAGAATTATATATAATTATTTAAATTAAATATGACTTAATTACATGACAATTACAAATAACTAAAATTATTTTTTCCGACAAATTATTATTATTATTTATTTAATAATGATGAATTCAATTATTAAAAATCACGTGACGATTGAGAATAATATGAACAAATAAAATAAATATAAAGTATTTATTGCTTCCATGTTATATATGACTTTTAATAATAAACAAATTAGTAATTTGATAGAATTTAAGATAAACATATACTTTTATAATTCACTGTCATAATAAGACGAAATAAATTAATAAAAAATAAAAAAATTATATGAAAATCAAATGATGATTAATGACAAATTTAATATCTAATAATGATATGCAAGCATACTAATTTGATTATATTAGTTAATTGAGTTAATTTTATCATTTAATAATTTTATTATTAATGAATAGTATTGACAATCCATTATTTAAATTATTTTATTATTTATTAAAATAATTAACTTAAATATTAATGAGTAATAAAATAATTTAATAATTTAATAAGTAATAAAAAATAATAAAAATGTGTTATAAGTAATAAATATACAATAAACAATTAAATTTAAAATGATGAATAATCATGTTCAAGATAATGAACAATTAAGTTCAAATGATATACAATTAAAATATAAACATTAAACTTATAAGTAATGAATATGCGATTAACAATCAAATTCAAAACAATGAATAATCAAATTAATAATGATGAACAATAAAGTTCAAAATGATAAATAATTAAATTCTAATAAAAAAATTTATAAATTTATTACCATAATTTACTATACATAATTTATTATTATTAAAATCGTAAAGTACTTACTACCTCAATTTTATATATGACGTTTAATAATTGACAAATTAATAGAATTTGAGATAAATATACACTTTTATAATTCACTATGAATAACATATCATAATAAGATGAAACAAATTAATAAAAAATAAAAAAATTACATAAAAATCAAATAAAAATTAATAACGAGTTCAATAATTATTAATTACTTGGAAAACACGTTAATAAAAAATTAGTATATAGAAAATAGATAACTAATATTAAAAAATAGTTTGATTAAAAAAATATTAGGAATGCATAGTAATTATATATAGTTAACAATTACAATAGACAAAATAATTTAATATAATTTAATATAATATATATCGCAGAATAAAATATAATTAACAATTGTGATTTAATTGCTAAAATTAATTTACTAGACAATATTATTATTATTTATTTAATAATTTTATAGCCATAAGTTTTGGTAGCAAAACCCGTGAAGATGCACCAACCAAGGTCGCGTGGGTCGATGAGCTGAGAAGAAAAGATCGATATTAGGTTTCTAATTAGTTTGGCATTATGTGCAAGCTGTTTAAGAAGAACAAAATACGTGTTTAGACTGGACTGCTATTATGATTTATATTTCTGATATATGTGAGCGTAAAAATAAACAATTGACTTATATTTTATATATAATTTTTGATAATTGATAAATTAGTAATTTAATGAAATTTGAAATAAATATATATTTTTATAATTAACAGTAAATAAAATAGCATAATAAGATAAAATAAATTAATAAAAAATAAAATTATATAAAAATTAAATAGCTATTGATGACGGTCTAATATATAATAATCACGTGCAATATACATTAATAAAAAACTAGTATACTTACAAATTTTTAAATAAAGTTGGTTATTTTAGAAAAATAATAAAAAAAGTTATTATACATTATAATATTTAATTACATTGCTAAAAAAATATTTTTTTATTAATAATTTATTGCATATTAACACTATAATAATAAAAATAAAAATAAAATAATAAAAGCAATTAGTTAATTTTTACTTTTTTCTGATTAATAATAGTTTTGCAATATTATTAATTTAGACTTTGCATTTATCATAATTATGATCAATTCTTTAAAAATTATAATTTAATTATATGTACTTGAGATTTTGTAACAAATATTGCATCGAGTAGACTGTACCTTACTCCGAGCATACGTGACAATGATATGGAAAAATATTAAAAATATAAAACAATGATGAGAAAAATATAGTAAAGCTGATGTAGAAAAAAATTATCATATGAATATATAAATAAAAACGGTGTCATTTTGCATATCAAATTACTCATCTCAGCTAAACTAAAATGATACCGTTGACTAATAAATGAATAAATCATATTATAACATGATCTATTTTAAAAAAATAGCAATTTTGAGAAGAAAATTCATTAATATATTTCAATAAATATGGTTTTCAAAACGTTACTGTATGTAGCAAATTTTTTCACACCAGTCCCATTGTGTTTTTCAAGTAATTATTTTATATTTTTAATATATTTCCATATAATCGTCATGTAGGTTTAGAGTGAAGTATAATCAATCCGATATAAGATTCATTAGAAAACCTAAATTAAACTTAAATTTTTAAAAAATCGACTATAACTGTGATAAAATGCAGAGTTCATTATTTTTTTTTAAATTTTAGCCATTAATTTATTAGAAACAATTTTTGAATAAAAAAATATAGCAACAATCTCTTGTTGATCAAAATCTGTGAATTTTTTTACTTTCGTACATAGGAGGTGAAAAATTAAATCTTTAAAAAATGAAAGATTTTAGTGGATGAAATATTTTTTAGAATCCATAAATTTTGACTTTTTTAAATAACAAAACAATAAATTTAGTATAAATTTATGAATTGTTTAAAATCACTCGTTAAAATTCTTCAATCTATCATTTTTTTTGTAAAAAAAAACATAACTTTCAATTTTTCAATACTTAACAGATGAAATACATTTTTTAAAATAATTTTTTACAAAGAAATTAAACATAAGTGTTGAAAAATATTAAAAAATAAATTATATTTGTAATATTCTTCATTATCAATTCATTATTCTCCCATGTGATGATTTGGAGTCTCTTTAATTTGACTATATCAATTTTTTTTAATTGTTACGGAATTTCGAACTTAAAATTATTAGAAAGAGCAAAGCTCATTTATATCGCTAGAACATAATGTTATAGACTTTATTATATTGATTTTTATTCCTTAACCGACTGAATGATAATATTTTAATCAGAAAATGATAAAAATAAAAAGTGAGAAAAAAAAAGGTTCAAAACGACGTCACAAGGCCACGCAGGAGCAAACTTTTATTAGCATCCGGTAGCAAAGCAGAAGACCAGTGAACACTACAGCCAAGTCACTTCAACCTAAAGCCCTATTCCCAAATTACCGGTCATCACTATGGAGGCAGACGACGAAATTTATGCGAACGGAGGCGATGGCCCCAGCTGTAATAGGCCGATTGTAAGCGGGGAGCAGCTCGACATCGAAGCGTACGCGGGTTTGTACACCGGGAGGACCAAAATCACTCGGCTTCTTTTCATAGCCGACCACTGCGACAATCTCGCGATGCAACTGGAGGCGCTACGAATGGCCTACGATGAGATCAAGAAGGGCGAAAATACGCTGCTGTTCCGCGAAGTTGTGCAGAAAATTGACGGGAGACTTGGGCAGAATTACGCTATGGATAGTGCGTGGTGCGAGACGGTGGATCGCAAAGCCGAGCAAAGGAAGGAGAGGCTCGAGAACGAACTCAATGCCTACAGGGTATAATGATAATGCCAAAATGATGTAGAATTAGGTTTTCGTAGGCGTGTCATTAATCTCTGTTGATTGCTTCATTTTGTTTCTTCATTTCCTCATGAGCATGAGTCATGTTGAGTTCTAACTTTAGAGCAACGCCCCTTATGTGCTGGAAATCTTATTAGAAACTGGTTAGCATTGCCTACCTGCCAGCCTATCGTTTTGCATATCAGGTGTGTTCCAGTAATTTTTATTGATTTATTTATCTTGTGATGGGAACAATTAGATTGTAATGTTTTATAATTTTATTTTGTCATCAACATCAGTTTCTTGTTTAAGGGTGAATGTGTATTCCATAGTTCTTTAGAAAAGAGGTAGAATTCGTTCTCTATGGTGGATTGGCTAATAGGCTTTACAATTGAGGATTATGAAGATTGAATCGTGTCTTTGTTTACTGGAGAAAATTTTTTGGCTGTGAATTCAGTCTGCCATTAATGGGCATGGGTAAAAAATTTGAAAATCCAAGAAACAGAACAAAGTCCAAACCCAAAATTATATTATTCAAAACTGATGGTTTAGGTTTTTGACTATGAAAACTGACGTTTAACCAAGAACGGATATATGTATGTGTGTGTATGTTGGGGTAAACTTCTTTGGTTATCAATTCAATCTGTTATTGAGCCTATGTGTTCATGCATGTGTATTAGTGTGCGTGTTTTTCTGTTTGCAGGTGCGCATGTGGGTTTGGGCGTGTGCATCGTGTGGGTGGTGTAATTGTCAATTCATGATACTCTTAAAATATATTTTATACCAAATTTAGTTTACTTTATGGGTTGTAATTTGAATACATGACAACCTATTTTTACTTTTAGTGATTAATTAAACCAAATTAGTGATTAACCAATCTTAATGAATTGGACTCAAAGAAGGCTCATGGATTGGGTGACCGGTCTACATACACCCCTAATTCTTAATAAGTTCCCTTACAGAGCTTTATAAGTTTCTGTTTTACAATATTGTGCTTTGTGATTCATTTAGTATAAAAGCTCATATAACATTTTCGCTTTTACTATATTGATTAAGCATTCCTGTCAGATGTAATATTATTCACATAGTAGAATATGCTATATCTTTGTATAATCGACTTCTGTACTTCTTCTGCTCATGTTTTTACGAGTTGTGGTTTTGTATCCATTTGCATCACAAATTCTCCTTTTAATTCAGTTCCACCTTCTCTGGTCCCTAATTTTAGGTTTGATTATTTTTTTGCAGACAAATTTGATTAAAGAAAGCATACGAATGGGGTACAATGATTTTGGTGATTTCTATTATGCTCATGGTGCTCTTGGGGATGCTTTTAAAAGTTATGTTCGTACCCGTGATTATTGTACGACATCAAAGCACATTATTCATATGTGTATGAGTGCAATTCTTGTTAGTATTGGGATGGGTCAATTTACTCATGTTACAAACTATGTTAGCAAGGCAGAGCAAACTCCTGAGGTCCTCGACCCTATTACAATTGCAAAACTACGTTGTGCTGCTGGATTAGCTCATTTGGAAGCTAAAAAGTATAAGCTTGCTGCTCGGAAGGTTTGTTTATCAGCAGCTTTACTTATTTCATTACCTTGAGCCTACTTTCAAATTTTTAACTCTATTTTTTTTTTTTGGAAAAATCTAAAGAGCTTTATTAATTTGCAAACAACCAAGCAATTATACAAACAAGAAACCAACACAAACAACTAAACTACACCATCACCACCTAAGAATAGTATTATCCCAAATCTAAAAAGAATCAAAATGATACAGAACAAAATTCCTAACTCTCTTATATACAACATCCTTAGCTAATTTTTCTTGTCGAAAAATCAAAGAGTTCCTTGCCTGCCAGATGGAATAAACCGTAGCTTGGAAAGCGACCTTTCGAACTCTGGAAAGAAGACTTTTACCTTTAACTTGATTAGTAAACCAACTAATCTCTCTTCTCCAAGTGAGAGGGTTCCTGTGAATACCACAAGCAAGAAGTACCTTTTTCCAAATAATATTAGAATAAGCACACTCAAAAAATAAGTGCTCAATAGATTCATCAGCATTGTGACAAAGTTCACAAATAGCAGAGCTACAAATCCTCCACCGAACAAGTTTATTTCTGGTATGTAGCTTGCAATGCAAAGCCAGCCATAAAATAAAAGCATACTTAGGAATATGTTTTGGAAACCAAACAAGCCTATACCATGGATCAACAATAGATTGCACAACTAGGCTTTTCCACAGACCAGAAACAGAGAAAGAGTGCCTCAAGTTCCATCTTATCACATCCTGATTTTCCTTGCTCACCACAAAATTGGTTTTAACAAAATCCCATATCCGAGGAGTATAGGTATCCACAGGGTTAGGCAAATACCAAGAGTTGTTCCTCCAAACATTCTTAACAAGTGAGAACTTACTAACCTCAGTTTCTTTTATATTTACTTCAGGAAACTTTTCAACAAGAGAGTATCCATTGGCCCAAAGGTCAAACCAAAAGGAGAACTTACATCCATTATCCAGCTGATAACAGAAAAACCTTTTAACCACACTTCTCAAATTGAGTAATTGAGTCCAGCTCCAACTGCAATCCATAGGCGTGAGAATTCCCCAAAAACTCAATCTCTTAAGTTTACGGTCACTAACCCACTTAGCCCACAAAGTAGCCTTAGAAGTCACAAGGTCCCAAATATGCTTACATAAAGCTGCCTGGTTCCAAATAGCCATGGGTCTAACACCCAAACCTCCACACTTCTTGGGTAAGCAAACAGTATCCCAAGCTACTGAACCAGCTCTTTTATACTCAGAGCAGCCATGCCACAAATAGTTTCTACAAACTGCATCAACATTCTTGACAACAGCCTTGGGTAAAAGAAAAATGGAAGCCCAAAAAGTGCTCATACTGAGCAGGATAGAATTAACTAGCTGCAATCTACCAGCATAAGATAAGAATCAAGCAGACAAAGAAGAAATTCTAGAGACAAGAGTTGCACAATCATTTTTGGAGAGTCTGGTAGATAAAAGAGGCATACCAAGATATTTGACAGGCAAGATTCCTTCAGTGAACTGCAATACTTCCAAGATATCTCTTCTAAGTGAAGGGGACACTCCATTAAAGAAAATCAAACTCTTGCCTGGGTTAGGCTTTAGTCTAGACACAGCTGCAAACTCATGAAGGACATTATGAATAGTTTGAACAGACTCCAAATCCCCATTACAAAACACCATAAGGTCGTCAGCAAAGCACAAGTGAGTTAGCTTCATTTTCTTACACCCCTTATGAAAGGAGAAGGAAGACATAGCCTTATGAGCAAAAAGTCTAGACAGATATTCCATAGCTAGAACAAATAAGAGAGGGGAAATTGGATTCCCCTGCCTCAAGCCTCATTTCCTAGGAAAATAGCCTTCCAGCGAACCATTTATCATAATAGAGAAATGACAAGTACGCACGCAGGCCATAACTAATTGTATGAAATGCACAGGGAACCTTAAACCATAAAGAGCTTCTTCAAGAAAGTCCCAAGAAACAGAGTCATAAGCCTTTTGTAAGTCAATCTTTAAAGCACAACAATTGCCAGTATTCCTGTGATAGTTCCTGACCAATTCATGAGCCAACAAAATGTTGTTAGCTATTTGCTTGCCTGGAATGAAAGCAGATTGATTAAGCTTGACAACTCTAGGGAGAACTTTCCTCAATCTGTTAGAGAGAAGCTTGGTAATGCCTTTATACAGAACATTGCACAGACGGAAATTGCTTCATCAACAAAAAAAAAAAAGGCTGACTGTATCTCATTTTTTTTGTTGTTTTCAAATTTCAAAAGTTAGTTTTTATCTTGGCTTCTCAATTTATGATCAAATTTGGCACAGATAGCTTTTATTTTAAAATTTCTTGCAACAGGTAACAAAATCAGCAAATTAATTGTAATTTTTTCAACCATTTTATTAATATTCAGCTGCTTGTATTCAGTACTTAGAACAAGAGAATAAGCTTGTCCTAATAATGATAAAAAGAAATCCAAAGACAATTATAGGATAAATTTGACCTCTGTTGATAATTACTTAAGCATGTATAGAAGTATACCTCCTTTGATTTATTGAGAACTGAAATGTCTTGGGACATTTTATCAGAATTTTCTTGGTGTTGCTCCTCCCAGGAATATCTCTGCTAATCCATATGTGTTTGCAGAGGGTGATTTGGTAAATGAAGAGGAGTGTCAATTGCTAACTGCTGAAGTTTCTAATTTGGAGATTAAGGAGGCTTTCTTTAGTATTGGCGAAGAAAAAACTCCTTCACCTGATGGATTCCCCAGTTTGTTCTATAAGAAATGCTGCAATGTAGTGGCTTTTGATGTAATTCAGGCTGTTAGAGAATTTTTCTCTACAGACAGAGTCTCTTCTTTGATATCATCTTTATCAATGATCTCCACACCAGATTCCAAAATCAGCTTTGAAATGTGATTTCTGGCCTTTCTTTGCTTTAAAGATCACTGAAAAAACTTTTGATCACCCAATTGAACCCAAAGCATCCTAGACTTCTGTCTCAGATAGCTTTCCTCCCAATGCAGCATACGTCTAAAGTGTTGAAAGCAAGCTCTCTCCTCATCTTGAAGGTCAGAATTGAAAGGCTCCAGCTGGAGCCCTTGCTGAAGTTGTTCTAGTAAGGCTTTAGCAGAGATAACCCTTTCTGAAATATTTAAACATGGCACTTTCTGGAATAGAAATACTCCACACAAAACTAACAATATTCAGGAAGGAAGGGTGATCACACCACATACTATAGAAACGAAAAGGAACATGAGCAGGACAAATATTCAAACCCAGATTAACCAATAAAGGAGAGTGATCAGAAATACCAGGTGCCAAGACCTCATAGAAAGAATTCTGCCAGGTACCAATCCATAACTGATTCACAAAAACCCAATCCAGCTTTCTATAAATCCGTTGCTCACCCTTTGGTTATTGCACCAAGTAAATTTGCCCCTTGCACAGCTGAGTTCTTCTAACTGTGATGTCATGAGCCAATTCTGAAACTCTGTACAAGCACAAGAATCCACAGGAGTACCCCCAAGTCTATCAGCATCACTTAACACAGAATTAAAATCGCCTTGCAACAACCAAGGCAAAAAACCATCGACCACATTGAGTAAACTACTCCAAAGTTGTTGTATTTCCCGACAGTCATAAGAACCATATACAGCTATCCAAAGGAAATCACGCCCTTCCAAAACTATTTCACAATGAATAAACTGGCAGTGGACAGCTAAAACAGTTAACTGACACATAGTAGAATCATGCAAAATCCAAATTCTACCCAAACCAGAAGACACATAGTTATGGCACATAGACCAATTATTCAGCTTAGAATGCATTTTCTTCCAAATTCAATCAACATTATTTTCCCGCACTCTAGTCTCCCTTATACAACAAAACTTGATTTTATATTTCTTAATCAGAGATATCATCTCTGATTGTTTTAGAGGGTCATTAAGCCCTCTAATATTCCAGCTTAGAAACATCAAGTGGGATCAAAGGGCTTTGGAGGCTTCTGAACCCTCTTACCTTCTCCAATAACCCCTGCTCCCCCATTAGGAGCAACTGTAAAATTCCCAGAAGTATGCTTAGTATCAACCCGAACACCAGAATCTGATTGGGCCTTCACATCCGAACTCCCCTTATGCTGCATATTCCTTTTAGGTGAGTTGCCTTCATGAACAACATTGCTAGAAGAAACTCTCTCAACAGGCCTATCAACAACTTCTTTTCCTTTGAATTTTCCACCATTGACAGGTGGAATAGCAACATTAGAAGAAGAACCAGAATTCGTAATCTGCCACACTGCCACAACTTTATTTGTATTTGGACAGTCCGGCTTCATATGCCCAAGAGACTTGCAATGAGAACAGACCAGTGGCTTCCACTCGTATACAACAGGTTGTAAGAATGTCTTTCCCTTCTCATCCATAAGAGTAACAACATCAGGAAACACACCGTCAACGGCCATTTCCACTAGAACCCTGGCATAGGATAATTTGGATCTAGTAATAATACATTTATCACAAAATAGAGGTCTACCACATATACTGCCTATCTTGCTCAAGATTTCAGGCTACCAAAATTCCCAAGTAAGAGCTGGTAATTGTATCCAGATTGGAACACAAGCAAGCTCAGCACATTTCATAGACATACGAGGGTACCATTTCTTCAAAATGAAAGGTCACTTATCAAAAGTGAATGGTCCATCCTCAAGCACATTCATAGGGCCTTCTGGAGTGTAAAAAATGAAAACAAATAACGAAGAATTCACCTGAAGCACACTGGCTAAACAATACTGCTGCCATCTGTTCTTAGCAAAAGCAGTGATGCGTTCCAGTCGCGGATTGCAACCATAGACACAACCAATGAGAGCATTTTCCCAACGTTGTTCCTCAGATTTCAAGTATTGAGAATGAAATCGAACAATTGGTTTCCCATCACAAATCGAAGGAGAAACATAGGAAAGATCACCCCCCTCACTCCTAGTTCTGTTTGATGCAAATAAAGAAGACCAGGAACGCTGTTTTACAGCAGCTTCAGACACATCAGCCATGTTGCCAACATCATCTATCACATCCTCCATCGCCGGAACCCTAGAATCGAACTGATTCAATTCCGTGAGAGAAACCCCCTCAACACGATTAGATTTAACCGGAGAAGAAACTGAAGGCAGAGCTGAACCAATCTCCTTCTCAGTCACAACATCATCACAAACAAGATCAGAGGATGAAGAAAAATCATTGAGTAAAGAGAAATGAAGTCTTGAAGAAGAACCGGAAGGCGGTTTGGCCGCTGATTTCCCTTTCTTTTTCTCCATGAGCAATGGCGTATGTTAGCAGAGAAACTTGCTAACTTGCACCCAGAGAAAGATAGAGAACCATCAACCACATCTAACCACTCTCAACTTTCTATTTTTAGAATTTTTTACCTTTAATTTTTCACTCTATTTGTTTCTGATTATTATCTGTTGTTTGTGTAAACTCAGCGTTACCTCAACTATAATCATTGAGCATAACGTGATTCACAGTTATTGACTATCTAAGCCAAGAAAAAGAATTGTTTCTGTGATTGTATATATATATATAGTCTACCCCCTTGATCCCCTGCACAGTTTTAATCATCACTGCTTTTGTATGCAATAGGCTAGCATTTTTGTGGATGTGATTAGTTTTTTCCTCTCGGGAAATTGGAACTTGGAAGCTTTTAATAGGAGGAAGTTGTTAGGAATTTAATCCCTGTAAGGGAAACGCTTAACCACTAGGTAGGAGGTACTAGCCCAATGACAGTGAACTTGATTATTAAATTAGACATATTCATTTTTAGGTTGTAAGACACTGAGATTGTCCTATGGCTATCAAGGCTACAGACTCTTTCTCTTGGTTTCGTGTTCAGTGATGTCTTGGTGTATCTTGAGCTCATACTAATTGTACAGTTTTTTTAGGCATTTATGGGCTAACCTAAGTTTTATGTGCTCACACTCTGTTGTCACATTAGAGTCTTGTTTTTTAGTTATCTTTTAGACAGTATCAAATTTATGCTTATGTTGTTTGTGCCTCTGTGGTGTACAAGCTTCTTTTTTTACATATATCGTTACTTAATTTGTACAGTTCATTGAAGTGGCACCTGAATTGGGGAATTCGTACACTGAAGTGATTGCCCCTCAAGATGTTGCAACATATGGAGGGCTTTGTGCACTTGCAAGTTTTGAGCGAACGGAACTAAAGGTATTTGATTATCATTAGCATCATTTTCTGTTTCAGTGGTTGTGTAAATGTGTTCTTCAGATGTAACTTCTGATTTAATATATTGAATTGGCAGAACAAAGTTATAGACAACCTCAACTTCCGCAATTTCTTGGAGTTGGTACCTGAAGTGAGAGAGCTTATACATGACTTTTACTCTAGGTAAATTACTACGGTGTTTCAGCTGATATCTTTCACACTAATTATGCTGTTTTATCTTCGATCTCAGCACATATCACTGTATGATAGCAATGATAGAGAATAGCTATAAGAATGAATATTCTAGAGATATAGGCATGGGCACGTGGTAGGACTTAGCAACCAAACAGCCCTACCACTTGTCCCATGCCTATATTTCTAGAATATTCATGCTTATAGCTATTCTCTATCAATAGCAAAGAGACGTTATGTCATGGAATGGAAATCTATAAACTTCTGTAGCACTCTAAATTGTACAAATTAGAGAAAAATGAGTCCAATAAGATATGTTTGAATGATAGAAAAATTTTCTAGAGTTGCTCTATTTTCCCAAGGAAAGCACAAACATATAGCAACTTTCATAATAATATTGGAACTAAATTTTGGACCAAATTAGCTATTGGACATTTTTCTCTCCTCTCTTTCTTTCTCTCTGAAGAAAAAGAGTAGAAAAGAAAGAAAACATTTCCTATCTTCTATCTTACTTGCAACTGTCCTGATTGTTGAGTCTGCCTACAGTACTTGCTGTGATTTTTTTGATATTCAATTCTATGGCTTTAATTATGGATTACTTTTTTCTTAACTTTTTGTTTTTTGGAATATAATTACTTATCTTTGCCTGTAAGGATCTTGCTGACTATTGTACAAACTACAATTTTTGAGATATGCATCTCTTATTTTATGTTGCAGCCACTATGCTTCATGTCTGGATTATCTGGGAAATCTCAAAGCTAATCTGTTGCTGGACATCCATTTGCACGATCATGTTGAGACATTGTATGATCAGATCCGTAACAAAGCCCTCATTCAGTATACACACCCATTTGTGTCTGTTGATTTGCGCATGATGGCAAATGCTTTCAAAACAGGTGTTGCGGGGTTAGAGAAAGAACTCGAAGCCTTGATTACTGACAATCAAATACAGGTTTTTGTCTCACTGCTGATTTTCTTTTGTTTTCTTTTCCCTAAAAAAATTTAAATTATTTACATTTCTTGCAAAAATAATAATGTAATTTAAATTTTGCCTATAAGATATTGGTTCGATTTTATCTGGTGGGCTGGGCTTTCCTGACCTTTATATCCTGGAATGCTTGTCTATTGTGCAGAGCTTTGTCCTGATTATAGTATTTGTCTCCTATTTATATGTTAGAGCATTATTTATCGAGGAAATTTCACCGAATAACAATTTAAAATTTTTTTTTTAAAGTTTTACTGACGTTTTTCCTGTTTTTCATTGCTACTGTTTTTATTTTCATTTTTACCGATTTTTTACTTTTTTCTTTTCAAATATGGCAATCATTGTGTATTTAGCAAAAACTTTGTTCAATTGAGAAAGAATTGGTCTTTTCCCATCTTTTAAACATAAATTAAGAATTTTATTAAC
Organism: Balakata baccata; assembly: GCA_949630135.1. Taxonomy (NCBI): domain Eukaryota; kingdom Viridiplantae; phylum Streptophyta; class Magnoliopsida; order Malpighiales; family Euphorbiaceae; genus Balakata; species Balakata baccata. The sequence continues at coordinate 18,286 of CATIWF010162816.1, forward strand.
TTGCAAGACTATCATTTGTCCTTATATATGCATTTATTTATTTTTAATCATTATTTAATCAACTTAATTAAGGTTATTTACTTTGGTAAATCTTAGATAGATCTTTGGTAATTTTTAATTGAGAGATTGACTAGATGTAAAATAAATCTTCGTGTAAACTTTGGATAAAATTTTGAGTAAATTTTGGGTAAATCTTTGGTAACTTCAACTTTCATTAATTTTCTGCTAATCTTTGGGTAAATCTTGCGAACCTTTTGTAAATTTTGGATAATTTCAACTTTTATTAATTTTCTGATAAATTTTGGATAAATTTTAGTAAACATTGAGCTTTTCGTGTTTTTGTAACATTTTTAGATGCTTGGGCATTTTTGAAAAAAACTTTAGTGGTTTTTGCTATGTTTTGGAAAAAAAAACTTTAAGTGCATGTATTGTGTAAATGTCTAGGCATTTTTTGGTATTTTTATAAAAATTCCTTATTTATCAAACTATGTCTCTGCAGGCTCGGATTGATTCGCACAACAAAATTCTTTATGCAAGACATGCAGATCAAAGGAATGCCACATTTCAACGGGTTCTACAAACTGGCAGTGAATTCGATCGAGATGTTCGGGCAATGCTGTTGAGGACAAATCTTATCAAGCACGAATATAATCTTAGGGCTTCTAGGAAACTTTGAATTTCTAATCTAACAGGGACATGCAGCATGGCTAACAATGTTGAGTATGTTTTTTGAAGATGGCGGGTTGCCTCTGAGGGTGCCTGAAAGTTTCAATTGTATTAGATTATGGTTTAGGATTCCTGAGTTTTCCATTGTGTTAGATTATGCATATGCCGAAATTGCCAGT
>CATIWF010162933.1:0-54950 GCA_949630135.1 Balakata baccata
AGGCTAAATTTTTTTTGGGAGCCTGGTTAGCAATCCCAATTTTGTAATAAACTCTCATTATTTTGTTGGATGAATTTATTATTTCCATTTCAATTTAATTGCACTTAATTAATTTCTAGTTTAATGATTGATTGGCCGACAATGATTAAATTAGGTATGAATATGTTAGGATTTGATTATTAGACACATCATCTTTATTCTAACCTAAAAATTGGAGTGAACATTAGGTAATTCATTGGCCGGGATGGCTAATGCATAAGGTGATTGCCATGAAATATTAATTCTATGAATTTAACGCTTGGGAGGGAATGCAAAATTGGGTGAGCAAAACCGGGTACCCACTTTATCCAGTGATTTTATTCTTTAATTACTTTTCAATTTAATTCATTGTTTAATTAATTTAGTTTTTACTCAAAATCAAATCAAACGGATTAGAGTGTTTAGGTTGCATTTCGTGTTCATCGGTAATTAAAGTAATTAAGAGTCTAAGCTAGTGATTTCTTGTGAGATCCACTCCGGGAGGACACTTGCCATTCTACAATTGGCTCGTGCACTTGCGGATTAAACCTTGAGTTGACATCAGACATCCATACTTGATGTCATCAACTTAATAAATTATACTCTACTTAAATTATCCCAATTAACTTTTATTGTAAGTTTAACATGTGGTGTCCTAGATGCTCTACATGTGTCACTTGCATAACATCATTTAGCTTATTTAATATTTAGTTTATTTAATTAATCTTTGTTAACTTTAATTATCTCCAAAATTCTCCATCAATCCTCAATTTTTTTTCTATTTAATTTGTATCAATATTTTAATTCCTCTAATTCATACCCCAAACTAATTAATTTTTAATAATTAGATACACTAATTAGCACGCTATAATTTAACCTACATACTACTGTCCTTGATTTTGCAATTCATGAACAAGAGCCAAAATCACATTTTGACAATTTAATCTTTTTTTTTCAATTTCGCTCAAACAATTATTGTAAATATCTATATTATTATTTCTTTTCGTTTTTATTAAATCTAAATTTGGACTCCCCTTGAATCAACGTTATTCCGATCGTGAAGTAGTTTCAAGTTGATTCAACTTAATAAATCTTGAAATGTACATATCAATCAATATCTAAACTAATAGGCATGACAAGAGAAGACATTAGTGACCCTGTTTGTAGGTCTAAGACACCATCCTTTATTAAATGAACATGCATTGGGGGTTTGTATATGGCCAAATAAAGAAAAAAAGTTTATGATGTATTATGTATATATGAATATGTATGAGGCTTGAAGTCATAAACTCGATATGTTGATAATGTAATAAAAGGGAATATGGAAAGTGTACAAGTGTTAATGTTAAAATGGGAAAAGTTTTTATTTAAACCAATCTTAGTTGGGTTTGTTGTGGCATTTTGCCTATGTAATAAAATTGTCACTGTTATATGGCTATATATGGGTTTGATCATGTTATATAGGTGGGGCCACATTAATTTATCATCAATTACTTAATCAATGCTAAATATTCAATTTGATCCTCATTATTATTTCTTGCTTTTTAATTTAATCCATACATATATATATATATATATATTATTGAGAAGACCATAGTTTAACTAGACTTTTCAATCCACCATATATTAACATAGTTATTGTATCTATTTTTTTTTTCTCCAAAATCATTTGCACATATTCATTTATAAACTTTGTTATTTAAATTGAAAAAAAAATGGAAAAAAAATCTAAACACTTAACTATAAAATTTATAAAAGACATTTTTAAAGAGAAAAAAGAATTCTAGGTGAATAATGAAGTATAAAATTTTTTTGTTAGTAATATTAAAAATTTTCATATTATTTGTTATATTAAATAGCCATATTTTTATTTTCTAACACAACATGAGGACTACCTACTACTACTACTACTAATAATAATAATAATAATAATAATAATAATAATAATAATAATAATAATAATAATAATAATAATAATAATACAGCCTTGTATATGTTTGCCATATGTTGAGTATATATGAGCTATATCTATCCATACATAAAATTAATGTATAACTTACATATAATTAAGTTATAATATATGATGCAATTTGAATTTATCTCCGCATATAATATTATATGTTAGTTATATGTAGATTATATATAGAACGAGTAAATAAATTATTTTCGATACACCCTTAAACGGTGGTTCTTGGAGCTCAAGTTGTCCAATTCAAGATTTATTGGCTATTTGAGTCCATTTCTAGTGTTAGATTAGTGAAAGGAAGTCGAAAAATAGAAGAAATAGAGAAGACAATTTCACACCTAATTTTTCTTTTCTCAATCAGTCCTCAAATGATAGTTCTTGGAGATTAAACTATCTAATTCAAGATTTTTTTACCATTGAAGTCTATTTTTGTTGTCAAAATAGAAGAAATGAGATGTCAGCTCTGACGTGTAATTTGCTCCTTTCATATCTCACAAATCTAATTAGATTTTGGAAAAACTAAAGTCATTAGAATGATGATGAGGTAAAAAACTAATTGTTCTAATTTCATGATGAGCATATATCATTTAGGTGTTGAATTGAGTTGGGGGTGGTTGGAGAAAGAGAGAAAAAGAAGAAAGAGAGGAGAAGAGAGAAGAAAAAAAAAACTAGGGAAGAAGATGAGCGATTGGTGGAAATAATTTTTGGCCAACTCTTGTTTTTGGAAATAAAATTTATGTAAAGTAAAATTTTAGGCCCCTTGTTGAATGATGGATTTGTGTCCAAATCCCTAATATATTATACTTTTTATTTATTTATATATTACAAAATAATTTATATATTGAATTAAGTAAATGATATCCTTACTGGTAATTTTATATCATAACAGCTATCAATCAATTTTTTTTATCAAACAAGAAGTACCAAACCGCCATCAGTTATCAATTATTAGTTATCAGCCATCAGTTTTCAGCTAATTTCACAGCTAAATAAAATGGGGCCATAAGTTTTTATTTTGGAAAAATTAATACTAGATAGAAGTTTTATATATTGTACAAGTACGTTATAAGATTTAAAAATTATACGATTTGTTTTATTTATTTTATTTTTATTAAATTATATAGTTTTTCTGTTAAATTTTAAGACATATGTCGTTAACCAGAAATAATATTATTTTTTACTCATTAATACTAATACAATAGGCCAAACTTCACAGATATTAGTACAATAAATTAAATTTGCAAGAAATACTAATATAATAGATTAAATTTTAAGGATCAAATAGTAATTTTTTTATCATTTCACTATAATCTAATATCTTTATAATAGAAAATATAATTAATTGGGGAGAACTCAATTGATACACCTATTATTAAATAATTATGATATAGGTGGGAGGTCATGAATTCACTACCAACCTCTATAACATCATATACTAAAAAGAAGAAATTTATAAAAATATAAAAAATAATATATTAATATAATACGATAAAACAAAAGGGACATATCTCAAGAGTCAATAGTAGTTGATTAATATTAGAAAATAAATAATAATTTTCTATATTATTTTTATTTTTTGAAAAAAAAAATATTTATTTTTTATTGTTATTTTTAAAAATTGAGGAATTTTTACCATTTATTGAAAATTATATTTTCTTCACAAAATTATCCATATTTCTTTTGTTTTTATTTTTATCGAAATTAATTTATTTTCAACCTTTTTTTCTTTGAAGTTTGTCCACTATTCGTCTTTCTTCTTCTCTCTCTTGCCCTACTTAATACATTACGACAACAACGATGTTCATAGATTATGTTGATGTGGAAGAAGTTGCTACAACGACAATGACAATGGTATTTGGCTGCTGGAACAATATTCAACGGTAACGGTATTGATATTCGTAGTAGTTAGATTGAGAAGATGTAATGTTTGGTGAATCTACGTTAATGCTACTATAATTATAGATTTGATGCAATTGTAATAGTCAGTATCATTTTATTGAATTGAATTTGATGTTGGATGTGAATATGTTTGAGAATTTTTTGATGTTTTTTAATTTTAGATTGAATGTTATTCTTCTTCTTCTTTTTCCTTTTGGTCAATTCAAACAATGTATACCCAAGTTATTCCTAAGCTATTCACAAGGTATACATAAGGTATTCTCAAAATATTCATAAGGTATTCTCGAGATATATTCAAGGTATTTACAAAAAATATTCAAGGTATTCTAAGAGAATTTCCTCCCATAAAATTTTCAAGTAAATTACAAAGTATACCCGAAGTATTGCGAATGAATTCCCAACTTATTCTGAATGTATGCTTATGGTATATCCAAGGTATTCTGAAAGGTATATCCAATACTCAACAATAAATTGAATCTGATGTTCAATGTGTGTAAATATTGTTAGTTTGAGAGTTTGTGATGCTTTTAATTTGGATTCAATTATATTTTTTTTCTTTTTTTTTTTTTGTGAATTCAACCAAGGTTTTGTGAGTTAAAAATGATCCAAGATATTCCCAAAATATATCCTAGGTATTCATGAGGTATACTCAAAGACTTCTCTAAATTCCCAAGGAATTTGCAAAGTATTTTGAAGATACTCCAAATGTATATTCAAAGTATTTCGAAAGATATACCTAATGTTCAATAATAAATTGAATGCTATCAGTTTAAGAATTTGTGATGCTTTAAATTTGAATTCAATTATATTCTTCTTTAATAATTCAATTTTTTTTTGTGTGTATTTTTTTAGTGAAAATTGAATCAAAATATATTAAATGTATATAGAATGTATTTCAAAGATATACAATTTACTCATTGTTTGAGGTGACTTTTAGATTTTGGTATTGTTATAATTATTTTTACGTATTTTCGGTAAAATTGGAAAAAATTTTAATCAACAATAATTGTGTAATTATTTACGGATTTTTTTCCATTTTTATAAAATTTTCCTTTTTTTTTTGAGAAATCATTTTTAGGGTTAACAATGGGATTGGCAGGGCAGTATCCCACTATAGTAGGGATTTCCCATCCCCATACCCTAATGAGGACAGAATTATCCTCATTCTTGCCCTCGTGGGATCCCCATCTCCATTGAATTTTTCTCAGATTAAAAAAATTATAAATAATAATATATTAATATCAAAATTTTACAAAAAAAAATAATTAAATTAGCATGCACCAAAATATAATAATTTATAAAGATATTATTATTATGTAGATATAAAATGTTCACAATTAAAAATAAGTGTAATAATTCATAAACTTCAATTCTAATTTAAAAATTTACACTTTAAGAAAAAATAAATAATTCATAAACTATCTCATGTTACTACTGCTTTTGTTCTTTTCTTATTTTAAGACTTCAATGCAGTAAAAATTCTAATATTTTTATTGAACTTATATCTAAACAATGTCTATCCTATAATATTATAAAGTAACTTTAGTAACTTATCAAAAAAAAGAAAAAAAAATGATAATTTTAATTTTTCAACAATATGAAATAATAAAAATATTTAAGTTTAAGAAGAAAATTAATTAAACTTATATAATTAAAGTTTTTTTAATTTTAAATGATTATGATTATATAATAAATTTTATAATCAATAATAATAATTTAAAATAAATTAAAATTTATGTAATAGAATTGGGTACTTCCAAAAAATATTTAAAATACAATTTTATAATAGAATAAATTATTTATATAATAGTTTATCATTAATCAATTTAATTTATTATAAATGGAAATAAGTTAAAAAAACTAATTTATATTTAAATTAATAATTTAATTCTTATTAATTTAATAATATTAAATAAATTCCTTTTATATAATACTGATGAAATTCATCCAACAATTTATTTAATAAATTCTATTTCAACCTTTAACAAAAAAAAAAAAAAATATATATATATATATATATATTTATTTTAAATATTATATAAACTGTACTCATATATGTTTAGAATAATAGGAGCAAATCAAAGCCTACTAATAGCTGTAAGCAACATCCATTTCTCATCTCCTTCCAGTTCCAATCTCGTCGCTCACAAGAGAAAATTCGATTAAAATGCAGCCGCAATCAGATCAAGTAGCACGCCATTCGATTCTATAATCACTTTAAGCTTCTTGTTGGTAAAGGAACAAAAGCAAGCAAAATTCATTAGAGAGAATTTCGATCCGGAATGGCTCGGATCTTTGAGTATTTTGTAGTATGTGGGTTGGGTCCAGAGATTCGAGACTTGGATGGGAACAAAGGGTATCATGGAACTGGAGTATTGTACCAGCCTTCTCTGCTTGACCAATATCCTCCTGATGATCATTCTCTCTATCTTCCTCCTCCACCTCAGCTACCCACCGTATGTTTACCTTTCTTCTCTTTGTTTTAATATAATTTCATGCGTGTAGATCTGATTTCTTTGTTTTTCTTTTCTCTCTTGCAATGGCAGTGTGTTCTGCCTGCGGGTGTGGAGTTCTATTCTTCTGGGTTTGATGTCAATGATGCCTCTACCATTCCACGGAGTTATCCCATTGTTCTAACTGGTACTTTTTCATTTATGGAAATTGGCTTGCTAAGTGTAAACTTGCCTAACTTGATTTCATCGTTTCTGATGTTATATGTTGATGAAACTTAGAAGTAGGGGGAATCATGGTCATTTCAGATTTTTCGTAGATGAGTGTTCGTTATGTTAGACGAAAATGTGAAGTTTGAAGATAATGAATTACTCTGAGCTTATCTAGAGTAATTTTACTTTTTGAAACCTTTGTAATTAATCTTGCATGCACCTTTTTTTCCTCATTTTAGAGAAATTTTAATGTTCCTATCCCACAGAGAACACTAACTTTACAAAAGAAATGGAAGATGATATTAAATTTCATGACCTATCTCCTTTAAGTTCCAATTCATATATGGGGGTCTTTTAAGTTCTAATTCATATATGGGGGTGTTTGAGATTGCTGTTGAGTGTACTAAAAGTAGATTTTGAATTTTTTTAATTTAATTAGCTGATTTTTTTAATTTTTTATAAACTGTTTTTTTCAAATATGCTTTTTGAAAAAGATCTATTTACCAGCTTTTACCGAAAGTAGTTTTCAAAATTGAAAAAAAAATACAATTTTTTTTTTCAAAAAGCGCTTTTCCGAAACTCAATCCCAAACCGACCCTATGTCACACATGATAAATGTAACAATTTATGACCGTTACTGGTCATCAACAGCAGGCCTATAACCTTCAACAAAATGGCAACACAAGCAGAATTATAAAATCATTTTTAGAAAGTGAAGATTATAAGTTAATAGACAAAGTAAGCATGGCTGTAATGATTCAATGCACTGTAGTGCTATTGGTGATAACCTTGCTTGAGTGATGATTTTGGGGGGTAGGGCTTAACAAGGGATGTAATGAAGGACTGTCTGCATCATGATTACGGGCAGGAGTCCTGCCATATTTGCCATCAATGTGGGAAAATAAATTGTGCCAAAAAAAGAAAAAAATATTTTATTCTTCTTAATTTTTTACCTCTTGTAATATAACCTATTCTGATGCCTAATGGGTTGTAAGGCATGTGATTAGTCTATGAATGTCATTATCTCACTGTGGTTGCAAATGGAGAGATATTTATGGGCAGCTCAAACACATTGGTCATTGGTTATCCATTTCTTGCTTTTGTTGTTGCAAACTTGCAATGTATTTGTATGGCCTCATCTTTTGCTGAAAAACTTAGTCCTGGACTTTATTTTTGGGAACGCGATCAAGAAGCTTGTGTTTGAAGATTATTGATGGCTTACTTTTATCTATAGGCAGCCTTTATAAATTGGTGGATCACAAAAAAACATGGATGAAAGAATGCAGGGTCCATCTCTTCTTTTCATATACTAGATCTATATGCTATGGGATATTACAAAAAGTGTCCATACTGAATTTCCAATCATAGATATATGCTCATTGCTCACCAGACTAAACAATTGGTTGTAGTGGCGTCAAATCAATAGTGATATGCACTAAAACAGCGACACTTGAGACTATATCTTATTAGGAGAAAGGTTTGTTTTACTTAAGGATAGTGTCCTATCCCCAATATTTTCTGAGTGAAGGAATTAAAAATCACCTGAAAAGGTTGTTGCAACTTCTGAAACTGATGGTGTGAAAAATGTGGAAGTGCTGCAGAAAAGGAAACTTGATTTAAAGAATTTAAGAGGAGAAGTGTAGTTAAGAAATGGCAAGAAGAGAATACATAAAGTGCTAGTTTTTCTTGTTGTCAGAACTTCTTTTACTATAAATTTGAACACGGTTATTTTGTTGTCAACGTTGAGGGCTTTTGCCATTGTTAATACTTTTAGCATTTAGGTAAAATTTTTTCTGCCCTCATCAAGGCGAATGCAAACACATTATTTGTGATGAACTTTGTCTCCTAGTTATTTTCTTTATGAATAATTGGTGCATATAAGAAGGAAACTACAACAGTGAAGTTGGCAAAAAAGCCTTACGTATAATTTCTATGCTGAAAAGATATGCCTTATGAAAATTTGCACAAATTATTGCCTTTTTCTTTTTCTTTTCATTATTCTTCAAAATCATGATGTCTTAGTTCTATGTGAGGCTTGCAAATCCAAAAGCGTCCAAAAATTATAGCTGATGTCTACTATTTAAGGACTGAGGATTAGTTAAATTAAGCAGAGGCTATTTTAAAGGCGCTGTATGTCTATCTTTGTTTTTGTATAGTTCTACTTTACTTTTCATGGGAAATTAGTCTAATGTACTCATTCTTGATGTAAAATTGTTTTACAGAGGGTGATGGGTCAAAAATTTATGTTAGTTGTGTTGCTTTTCGGGATCCAGTTAGTGAGGATATTGCTGAAGCTTACCGTATACCAGCAAATTCATTTGCTGAAAAATGCATATGTCTTGTTTCTCGCTCACCTAGTTTTCACGTCCTACGGAGTGCGTTAGAAGAAATATTTGCTCTATGCTTTTCCCCCAGTGGAAGTAGGTGAGATTCCCTTTGCTATGGAGGTTCATACAGATTTATAATATGGCAAGTGATAATTGTTGATCAGACATATTGATTCACTTGCCCCAATAGAAATTCATATACAATGTCAATATTTTATTTGATTTTAGAATGTAAAATGCATTTTTATATCACAACTTCTTCATATTCAATCGAAAGTTTAAATCCACAGTATTCTTTTTTTTTTTCCCTTAATTAATTTTTTGGATCAAAAATTTCAGTAAGCCGTTATGGGATGTTATAGCATACATGGTCTCCAATGTGCCTTTGCCTACTCCTGGAAGGGATCGAGTCTTATTTGCTGTTGATAACTGTCTGCTCTCTGTAGAGGCTCCTCCAAGAGATGGGCTTCCGCACGCTGATGTATGATTCCCCATCTCTTCTTTTTATGTTACCAGTGTTGAATTTTTAATTTGGTAAATGTTTACCTCAGACATTATGTATCATAAAATGACATTAATTGTATCATAAATTACTACATGCAGATATTGTTTCAGCCACTGGTACAATGCCTGGATGTTGACAACTTAATCAAATTTTTTACTGCTGTGTTGCTTGAGAGGAGGATTTTACTTCGATCCAATAAGTAACATTTCAACCTTTGACCTTTTAGAACTCATAATTGCTTATGGAGCTGGGAAGTATCATCTAGTTATAATTTTGATTTTGCCGTTATATCTGGAAATCAGCTTTTGATACTGCTGCCACGATATTATTCTGTACATCACAAGTTACTTTCTAGAAGACAGACACTACACCAAATGTTGTGTAGAATATGTTTCAATTTGTATGCATCAATAGGTTTTCTTTTGTGCATTGCTGTCTATCTTTTATTGCTCTCTTATTTTACTAGTAGACTAATGCAAGAGCATTCAAGTCAAATTAGGATTCCCACATTTCAATTTTATCGTTTCAGTATTAATTTTCCAGTTTTCCGTTCTTTGTTTAGGATTCCTATTGGACAAAGTATTTTACATAATGAATTTGGAATAGTTTTTAGTTTTCTCTCTCCCTTTTTATTTTTTTTTTTAAGGATTCCTGTTGAGTTAGGACTAATTTTTCTGTCTAAATAGGACATCAATTCAGTTTATTATTATTTCTATATAATTTGACTCCATCTGAATAATGGATGGGTTGTGAATTGATTGTCGTTTGAGTTTATGGTTTACCTCTATCTGAATATTGGCTCGAAGATGATTTTGGTTGGGATTGTCAGAAGAGTCAACTTTGGACTAATTATCAACATTCTGTAACTGGTGTGGTCTAGTTTAGATGTATTCATACCCTTTCTTTACACACTTGTGTAGCTAATACTTAGTCTTTTTCCAATGGGCATTGTAACTATTGGCACTCATATTTGCCTAGAAAATTTGTACTAGTTTGGTGTTTTATGCTTGTATTCCAAGAAACATCCACAACTATATATTAATTTATGAATTCTGAAATTTAACTAATTCTCTACTGCAACTGAAAGTACTACTTTTATATTAAAAGTTATTGAATACACATACAAGCCTTAGTGTCCTGTAGCTCACCTTACTTAGAAGTATGGAACTCATGTCCATTTCCTTAAACTGTAGTTGGCATGACAGCTCATTTCTTCTGCAATACTGTGTTTTCTTTGCCCTTCTTCAGATCAGTAAAAGTAAAAAGTAAAATAGAAAGAATGAACTGAACAATTTGAAAAAGAAGGGAATTATATTATCCATATAAGAATTTGTGAAACTAAAATCTAAAGTTAAATAGTGTAAATGCGTAATATGTTCTGTCAGAGTGTTGTTACAACTGCCACTGCTCTTGTATGATTCCACTGCCTTTTGTGTCTTTGCTTTTAAAGCTCAACTAGTTGCTATACTAATATATAGCAACATCATGTAGCATGTGAAGTCTTGAAGATAAATTGAACCAGAGTCAATAATTGATGTTAAGGGAGTCCTCTTCGTGCCGCATTTTGTGTTTGTACAACATTGCTCTCATAGTTTTAATGATATAAATTCGTTTTGCTGTTATTGTTTTCCAACTTTTATTATTTTTTCATGCTATTATTTTTATGTTTGTTTTATCTTATATCAAGTTGCATAAGGTTGTTGTAACATAAATATTAGTGAATTACTAATTCTATGGTTTCATCATGATCATTAACGACCACAGCCCTTTTCATTGCAACTACATTGATAACTTCTGTTTTAGTAGTATATGAAGGGTATAATTGTTCTATTCTGGCAGGTACTCTATTTTAACTCTAGTCTCAGAGGCCATATGCCATTTAATCTATCCTTTCAGATGGCAGGTAAGTCCTAAAGCTTTAGAAGTTAATTACTCTATGATCGGGATAGATTTTGATTTCTTGTTCCATTGGTCAAAATGGTAGTTGAATTTTGATTTTATATTACAAACACTACTGCTGTCCTCATGTCTTACTGTCATCTAATTGTTTTACGTTTGTTGTGCTGAAGCATGTCTACATTCCGTTGCTATTTTTCAGTGGAGTAGACTATATTGACGCTCCTACACCATATATGATGGGTCTCCATTCAGGTGTTGATACTTCTAATCTTGCAATGGATGGTGTAAGTTTTATGCTTGAATTTTGTCATTATTAACCATACTTATCCTTTTTTTAATAAAATTTGTTTTTGGGTTGGGAATATTTCATAATTTTTTTTTGTATTGTTTAATGGCAATTGGCAACTGTTCCTATTGCTATACATTTTGCTAACTATTAGTCTTTTGTTGAAGTTGTTGCTGTTTCTCTTTGCTAAAAATACACTGCAGGACCTGGTGCAATTTGTTAATCTTTCTGGAAATAGTCAGTACAAATCTCATTTTACTCAACAGATAAATAATTTTTTTGCCATGAGAGCCATGATATTCTCATGGCAGATGAACTGTTACCAATTTTGCCATATCATTATATGCTCTTTGAGCCCTCTTTTGGGCTTCCCTTCTAGTGGTGGGCATGGAGATAGTCTTTGTCTTTTACTTGATCTCATAGCTGAAACAGCCATATTCCTGGTTTTTTGAAATTGAAATAGGTGTAAAAAGAAGATGTGCCTGCATTGTTGGTTAACTGTTTTTAACACATAGGTTAACAATTTTATTTTATTTTTCATTTATTGAATGAAGGGTATAGAACCAAAGTTATGGAGGAATCAAAACTTAAGAACTACTGCTTGTACCTTTAGTGCTGGCCCTTTTAGAATAAGCTAATCTTTTAAGTTTAATATGGAATCTTTTAAAAGTTACGTAACAGATTACACATAGTAATAAATTCTTAGCTAAGTATTTAACAATTGATATAACAACTTATAAAAATGCAGGAAAAATGCGGAGTTATTTATAGCCTTAATGAATTTGATAAAGAAAATGGTAACATTGACATATTCACCTACTTGGATAAAATGAAAACAATGATACTATCATCACGGACGTAAAAATATTCTTGGACAATCACCAACGAACTTGAGCTTTCAGGTTGGGTGGTTCTTTGACATAGTATCAGAGCTTCTCAGACTTAAAGGTCTAGAGATTGAAATCTTGGCGCCCCCTATTATTAATTAAATTTCAGCACAAGGCAAGGTGGACATGTTACTTCATGCTTCAAACCTAAGGACATTTACAAACATTGTCAATTTTTTGGACTCACCTACAAGTTTGAGCATTTAGGTTGAGAGATTCTTTGACATATAATCAAAGCCTTAGGAACCAAAAGTCTCAAGAGTTCAATTCTTTTCTGCCCACATTATTAATTAAATTTCAGCACAAGGTAAGCTGGGCAGGTGCTAGTTCATGCTTCAAAACCTATAGGGATTTATGTGTGGGTGTTTTAGAGATAACTATACTTGGGATCTTTACCTACATGCTTGAGCTTTTAGGTTGAGTGGTTCTTTGACATCAATGTTGAGAATAAAAATTTTGTCAAGATAACATCGTAAATAAATTTTCCAACTTCCCTAAATAATCTATGATTCTATGATCATTGAGTTATTGTTCATTTAACAGATTTTTTTTTTTCCTTTTAAATTTAATTCTGAAGTTGACTTGAAAATCTGAAACTTCTGGATCCAAACAGATTGGGTTGATTTAATTTTTTTTGTTTTCTTTTAGGTCATAGTTTTGTTTGCCGACCTCTGTCTTCCTTTCCATCAAAGGAATATCATTGATACTTCTGCATTTTCTTGAATTGCATTCCCACTTGTCTTGGAACTAACAGATAGGAATAACCTTGATATTTGATGCTTCCTCTCATATTTGTTTACCCTTAATTGTCAATTGCCAATGGGCAATATTCTCAATTGAACTGATGAGCCATGTGGATCCTCCTTGTTAGCTTTTGTGAAGCTCTTTTTTTTTTTGGTTGTATACATAAATAGGACTTATCTTCTTTCTCTTGAGATGCTGAAGTCATGACTGTTAATCTTAAGAGGTTTTTACCTAAACATATATTCAAATAGCAGATTACTGCACATTTATTTATTGCTTATTCTGTGATATTATGCATATCATATGGAATCATTATGAAGTACTTCAGAATGCATCAGGCTAACAGTTCACACACCTGCACTTTTTCACAAAACCTAAACATATTTATGTATGCCAAGTTGGATTTAATCTAAATGTCGTCTCAATTTGTATTATGTGATAGGTAGTTGTCGTGGACCTTGAATATAACCGAATCAGCACGTCAGAGGAAATACCCCCTATCCCAGAGCCAGAATTAATTTCTTTGCGTGATGAGTTACTGAAGTTATTATTCCCCAATGTCATGGGGATAGATCAAATGAAGGCTGGTGTCTTTAGTTCGTCTGAGCAATGTCCTAAAGGTTGCAATAAGCCCTGGGGAGAGGAACATGACCTCCAACTTAGGTGAGACTTGGATTATGAATTGCTTTCCTTGAGCCACTATATTTACATTAATTGTAAAGATTATAAACAGTTCTGAAAGTTTCTTTTCTTATTCTTGTCTATCAAGATGCAGATTAGTTTTACTAGTTTTTGTTTCCTAGAAAGGTGCTCTACCTTTTTTTTTTTTTTTAATGGTAGAGTAATTATCCTTGTGAAAAAAGAGGGACATGTGCTTATTTGAATGAATACAAAGTCATGCAGTGATTAACATTAGGCACTATTTGTGTGTTTTGCTTGCCTTTAGTTCCAGCTCGAGTGCTCGCTAATTGTTATTGTGATCCTGCACTTGTAATTTCTGATTCATTCATTTGAAGCTTCATTTTTTTTTAAGAAAAATTCGTTTGTCTTGATGCACTTTCCTTTATTGCTTGTACCCTTCCTTCAATCATGAATCAAATTCATTTGTATTTGTTTTCTCTTTGAGTGTCTTCCTATTCTCTTCTTTCTTTCTTTCTTTCTTTCTTTTGTCCTTGCTTGGTTATTTTCCTAAAATGATGTTGAGATGCTATACTTGTTAGGTTTCTCCATCCTGCTCATTTAGAGGCTCATTTTTCATTAACATCTCTTGATGCTTAATCCTTCTTGACACTGAGAGCCATGTCATTCTTGTTTTGCTTTGCAATTTTAATTTAATTATTTATTTTTTTTGTCATGTAACTTCAGTCTGCTCTATTTTCCAGCGGTGCATCTATGTATCTCTGTTGGTTATGTGTAACCAGCTTGCTTTTACAACTTGTCTCATGGGTGTTGTTTTGCTGTTATGCTGGTATAGTTTTGTATAACTTCTTCAACTTACTAGTGGATTGCTTATTTCAGAAACTAGTGCTAAAAGGAACAGCTTTAAGGCACCTATACTCTATTCAATTCAGCACCAAACCTCTCTTTTCAGATGTCATGCTAAATTACAATCTCTGCTATTTTACTTGTACTTGAATCACAAATTATATGGTGCTTCTCAATCACTCTAGCCTTAGGTTGACCCCACCTCTGGTTTCATTTGTTGGGTAAATGTGATTAGAGAAAAGCACATCAGCGAATATCCTCTTGTATGTGTTTGTAAGTCCATTCATGTAAAATCCAAAAAGGTAAGGTCTAGGGATTTGATTCTGTATGGAAGCATGAGAATTTCAGTGTCTTTCCTTAGTCCTTGTTCTTGAGAATGTTCCCTTGTACATATTCTTCAGCACATTTTTAACACTACCGAACTTCTCAAAAATCTGTATACCTAGATGCAGTGTAATAAGGAAACAGATGAAAATGATGCTCAGTTCTATTATACCACAAAACATGCAAGGAAACAGCAAGGCTTTTATTCATACCATAAGTCATTTATTAACTCTATGGAGAAGTAAAAGAAAACCAAAGTTTTTAGTTAGATGAGGTTTATCCTTCCAAATTGATATTCTGAAGGAGAAGGAATGATATTCTGAACACAAGATGGGTTTACAAAGGATATATCAAAACTTTTCCAAAAAACCCTTCTTGTTATTAAAGTAATTGATTATTTTGTGTAAAAATTTTTTGTTCTAATTTATTGATTAAGGTCACACCTCTCAAAACTATTCTATTCTTTCCTGTCTTATTAATTTTATTTATATTCAAATTTTTGGCTCTAAATATTTGTTTTGTGAAATTTCTTGAATTTAAGTATTATAGTTTTAGGTCAGAATTGTGTTTCCTAAGCTATTAGTGCTTTACTCATGTTTTCTATGTCTATGGGATAATGCAGTTTGTTTGACAACTCAAAGCTTATTTTCATGCTATTATCTAACAATTACTTTATCAAGGAAAAGAGTAGGATAAGTAGAGAAAATGAATGAATAGAAAGTGACGGGAGAGTTCTTAAATTTCCCTTTTTGTTTGGATTGGGTGAAAGATATATGAGGGAAAGAGGCCTTTTGAAAGGTCAAATTACAATTGTAATCAACCAAGAGTCCAGCAATAAAAAAAGTTCCAAGTATATGAGCTCAGGATAACTGCATAGTTTTTTAATCATGCAAAGAGTACACACTAATAGAAGAGAAAATTGATGGCCTGTACTTATTTGTTTTTTTATCATTCCATAATTCTTGGTTTTTTATTTATGTACTTCTCACGTTTCTCTTAATATGCAGGTTAATATTTCTGAAGTTCTTTGCATCAATTTTATCTGGCTACCGCAATTTCATTGTAAGGATAATTTATAATTTGTTTTGTTGTATGGAGTTGTTTGTAAATCTTTCACACAGCAATCTCCATGAAATTGATTTTTCCAGAAATAAAATTTGTCAGGAGAATAGTGCAACTAATGTTTTCAACACTCAAGCATTCTTGAAAAAGCGGTCTCGATCAACAAACCAGCCACCAGAGCCCATGGTAATTTCATTTTCCCCTTGATTACTTGCTTTTAATTACCAACTTCAGTTAAGCTAATTCAATCCATTGTGTGAATCTGAGTTATTTAGTTGTTCTTTTGTTTCATTTGAAATCTACTGTGCTTTCTTTTGTTATGTTTCTCTTTCTATTCATCATCTTTATTTTTTTCTTATTTTATTTATTTATTATTTTTTTGCATTGTTTTTTGCAGATAACACAGTTTTTAGATACTCATGGTTTCTTGGATTATGTTGAGAGAAGTGTGGGTTCTGATGAAAACAACATTAATCTTCTTGATAAGTTACAAGATGCAATTGGCAGGGGTCAAAATCCTACTTCAATTTTCCCATCATCATTCATAGAGCCTGAGATTATAACCATATCAGATCAAGATATAGGAACTTCAGGTGAATTTGAGGAGTTAATATTTGAGATTGCTAATTAAGTAGATTTGTGGAATGGATACGAGTACATTTCTTGTAATTTTTGATTGTTATGGTGAAATTGATGTTCTTATTGTCTTCTGTTTTGCAGGATCAGGTGCCAAATATACTTATGATAGGTTTCCTGCAAACATTAGATCAGAAGAGCAAGAGGAGAAGAGGAAACAGGTCCTTGCGGCAGCAAGTGGAGCATTTGAATACATAAAGCATGCTCCTAGGTATATTTGTATTGTTGATGGGTTTTGATGTTTTGTCCTTCAGCATTGCGTAATGATCCTCATGATTCGTAGTTAGTGTAGTCCCTAATTTGTCTTATTTACTCACCAGCTCCCCATCTGTGCAAGTGGGTAAGGACACTCTTAGTCCAATGGAGAGAGCTGTAAGTTTCTTTGTATTTTGATCATGATGCACAGTAGCTCTGTGATTGAAGTTTAAGAATTCTCTTAAACAATGATGACCTTTTTTACAGGCAGAAAGGGAGCGTATGGTTTTGGACATTAAAGTTAAACTGCAGGTAAAACTCTCACTTGTCATTCTTTGTTCATTAATATAATTGAGTTATCTGATTATATCTTGGATATTGCATTTTGATGTAAAGTAAGGCACTAAAATTTATTCAATTTAAAGTTGGTCAGCTAGAAAATGATTTTCTGATTAAATAAAAAGTTAATGGCCTCATCAGTTGTAAAAAAATATTTTTCTGTTATCCAATTTCATCTTCTATTTCTTATTTTAGTTTATTTCCCATTCAAAATCTAGAAAATGCTTTCTGTCTTTTGTGATCATTGCTGATTAACTGCAGCTTCAGTTCTTTTTTGTATTTTGTATTTTTTTTGAGGTATAATTAGTTAATATGTTCCAGTATTTGCAACGAATGCCTGAAAATAATTTTAGGTGATTTTTCAATATTTTATCCAATCAACAGAAAGTATTTCATTTTCTCGACCTTTTTTTTTTCAAGAATATTTATCACAGACATGCTGGTTTTTTTTTTGGAAATGGGGTCTTAATTGTTTGCTTAAAATTTCTTCAAATTTATGTGATCAAAACCTAGTCAATTTTACATAGATTGGTTGACACAATTTAATCTCTTTGTCAATGGGTTCATCTTAATCAGTTGTTTCACCACCCACAGATGGGGAGTAATTTAGGTGACAAACTTCAGTATCCCAACAAACCACCTCATTTTTTTTAATTTTCTTTTATCTGTCTGTTTTCTCATTATTTCACAGAGCGTTGCAGTGGATTATCTTTATTTTTGAGGGGAGAGGAGGGTCAAATAGTACGAAGATCAATCATGAAGATTGTATGATCTCATTGAAATTAGAAATTAGTGCATCAACTTTCATATATGCTGTACATGCATTTATCACACAAGCATGTAATGAAGAAACACAAAGTTCTTGGGCATACACACACACGTTGGGAAGGGAGTAAAAAAATTTATAGAATCTTGATGTTGTTCTTATTTCGAATTCTGTGTTTTGCCAACTTGACAAATAAATTGTAAACTATAAGTGATATTGATATGATGCTGAAATAATTAAGTGTTTTATTTTTTTTATTTCAACCTTCTTATGCAGGGTTTGTGGCTTCGTCTTTTGAAACTAGGAGCTACTGATGATCCACTTTCTTCATTTGAATATGGCACAATCCTTGGTATGGTTATACAATAGGTCAAACTTTGGTTAAACATTTTGGGCAAATACTCTTATGTTTTTCAGTTGCAAATGCAGTTTAATTTGTTCAAAGAGTACGACACATTAACAAGTGCTTTTATTGATATTGCAGCACTGATTGAGTCTGATGCAGAGGGTATTGGTGGCAGCGGGTTTGTTGAATGCATAAGGGAACATATACACTCGGTATGCGGGCATGAGATGGATGAACCGATATAATACTTTGTGTATTCAGGATTGAGCTAACTTTTGCCTGGTTTTGTACTTATAGGGATGGCAGTGTCAGCTGACTGATGAGCAATTTATTGCAGTGAAAGAATTGGTACATACTCATAACTGGGATATCATTTGATATATAAAAATTTCTTTTGATCTGAATTCTGAAATGTGAATGTTATGACCCTGTGTCTACATCATGTCACCGGGAGATCGGATTCTTCAAAGGGAATCCAAACCTTAGAACTTGTCAAAGGGAGTTGCTTACTTTTGGAATTCGTTAGAGAGAGTTACCTATCTCTTGTATTTATGCTGGAAATTCTGACTTGTCTTATTACTGAAAATTACCTCTGTTAGACTGGTTTACAATTCTTAAACTAGGAAAATCTAGAAATAACCACTAATATAGGAATTCTACTATAGTTACCTATCTTTTGTATTTATGCTGGAAATTCTGATTTGTCAGAATAGAGAGAAATCGATAATTTCATTGATAGTAGAAAATCCTATATATACAACCCTATAAATATAAAATAGAAAACAAATATATGAAGAATAGGAAATAATACAAATAAATCTCTACCTATCCCTAATTGCACAAATCAAGCTAATTAATGTTATACAAATATCTCATAATATCTCACAACACTTCTCCTCAAGTTGGAACATAGATATTGATTATGCCCAATTTGTTACAGATGTAAAAAGCAAAGAGCTCCAAAACCTGTAACACAAAAGGTTTCACGCCAAACCAATGTAGACCAGACCAGACCAGACCAGGTCGGGAGAAATGTTGTATAGACCGATAAAATTTATAACACAAAAGGCTTTATACCGCACCAATGTAGACCCAACCAGGTAGGGGAAGATGTTGTATAGACCGAGGAGAGCCAAGCGAGAGATATCGACAACAAGTCACTTGACAAGTGTGACCCAAAAAATTACACAATCTGCTCTATAGGGCAAAAAAAAAACAAAATGAATCACTCACGGTGACCCAATTATGACAATAAGATGCTCACTTGGACATAACTCTCAGATCGATTTCTTAGTAGGGTTTCATTGGAACTCATGCTCAACAATAGTGGAGAGAAATCGATAATTTCATTGATAGTAGAAAGCCTATATATATAAAATTATGAATATAAAATAGAAAAAAAATATATGAATAATAAGAAATAATACAAATTAGGAAATAAATCTCTACCTATCCCTGATTACATAAATCAAGCTAATTAATATTATACAAATATCTCACAATATCTCACAACCGTCTTATTACTGAACTTTACCTCTGTTAGACAGGTTTACAATTCTTAAACTAGGAAGGAAATATTAAACTAGGAAAATCTTGAAATAACTGCTAATATAGGAATTCTACTACTATAGTAAAATACTGCCTAAATAGATTGATTTGATATGGATAATCTCTAAGATCCTTAACATTATTCCCCCTGAAAACAGAGCTTGCCCTTAAGCTCTAATTGAGGATTAGCAACATGAAACCTTACCAAATTCTTTGAGTTGTTGGGCTGTCATCACCATCTATTATGTTTAACCAAATTATCTTTTTGCATTTGTCTCCTGCATTATATGTCTTGTTGCAAGTATAGCGCAGCCCCTATGCCTTTTGTTTTGTCATCTTGGTTGTAGTCAGATTTTTAATGCAGTGAGTGGTTGCACGTGTTGAATTCGACTCCATAACTTCTTGTGCCATGCCACATTTAGAAGGTTGAGGGGGAGCTCTTCTGGTTGAAAAAACTTCTCTTTGCTCCTTGCCACAGCCCTTATGCGTACTTGCACCCTCTATTACATTTTTGTACCTCTATTACGTGTTGTTTCAGTTCAGATGCTCAAGCTAAATTCACACCTTGAACCATATTTTGAGCTCCGATCGAATGGTGTCCATTGATCCATCAAAAGGTGAGACCAGTTTGATTGTCTGCTCTGTAAGACTGGTTTCCAGAAGTATCGCTGCTCAGTGCTCTCCCCTGAGTTCGGTTGAAACCCGCTAGGATTTCCTTCAATTGGAGCCACACTTGTTGCAGCTGGCCATACAATTTAGATTCAACCGCTCGAATTCGTCCCTTAAACTGTTATCATCCTTGCTGTTTGGCTTTGATACCAATTATGTCCCCGAGTCTGGATTGAGTTACCAGGTGATAGGATTCATCAAAGGGAACCCATACCTTAGAATTTGTCAAAAGGATATGTGTATTCCTAAGATCCGTAACAGTGAAAATGCAAAATTACCTTGTTTTGAATACGATTTTATTCAGATTTTACTGATTCAAATTTTCGTTGTCAAACATTTATGATGCTTTCACTGCTTATAGGTATTTACTTGCTCACTAAAATTTTGTGTATTTTGCAATTTCAGCTTAAAACAGCAATTAGTCGTGCAACATCCCGAAACGATGTGGCAACAATTAGAGATGCCCTTGAGGTATCTGCTGAGATGTACAAGAAGGATGCTAATAATGTTTC
Source organism: Balakata baccata (assembly GCA_949630135.1). Classification (NCBI taxonomy): domain Eukaryota; kingdom Viridiplantae; phylum Streptophyta; class Magnoliopsida; order Malpighiales; family Euphorbiaceae; genus Balakata; species Balakata baccata. The sequence continues at coordinate 21,077 of CATIWF010162933.1, forward strand.
TGATTTTGTCCAGCGCCATCTAATTTCAATGTCCATATGGGAGGAGCTGCGGTATGTGTTACTAGTCATTTCCTTTCAGGAGTTCATTACTATCACAAATGTTTATCTATTTTTCATTCTCTCTCAACTCTGTTACTTTTGCTTCACACCAGATGGGCTTTCTTTTATAATCTTGGGTTCCCAACTTGCTCATTTATATTTTTAAGTTTCTTGGATTCCGCAACTTGTTGATTTTGATCTTTTCTCTCCTTTTAACCCTGGAGTTACAGTTTCTGGGAAGGCTACTTTGATCATCTAATGGAGAATTCTTCAACAAAGTAAGACAGCACATTCATAAATGATGCACATTCATTATATTCTGATTATTTATTTACTAATAGTTTTCACATTGTGGTTTATTAGTCTTGTTAGTTTATGCTCATTCATCCACATTGATCCCTCTCCTATTTGACAATACATGATGATATTCATGAAAAGAGTGGCAGGTAGAGTATTTGTTCACCCCTTAAACATGGTCTTCCTAACTCAAGCACCAATAATCAGCAGTCAAGTTAAATATGTTTTTATCAATTATGCTTAATTGATATAATTTAGGAAATTGGGAATGCCAACAATTATTAGCATTTTGCTCAAAAGAATGGATAAGCAATTTGAGTGAAATAAAAATGATTAATATGGACACTGGTTTTGGGTTATGTGGGAAAATTCATATTAACTTAGATGTTTTCCATGCACATTCCTACTACTCATTAAGCTGGGTTTGATTTAGTTTTCAAATGAGTTTCTGTGCATATATATTTTTACATGAATTAGATTGGAATGGGATTCTCGGTTGTTGTGGTACAACATTCAGGTTGTTCAATAGAATATTAAAGCATATTTAGCAACAAGTGTGTGCAATATTATGTATAATATTTTGTCTAGAAGCATGAGGAACTGGTAGGCATGTGTTTAGAGTTGCAACCAAACAAGAAAAACAAGGTTATTGAGGCCTCAATTTGAAGATTTTAATGAGGAGAAAAATGATTTCTCTTATTCAAAACTAGGGAAATACAACCTGATATATATAGGTTAAAGTGGCTGGCATTCCAGTCCACAATCTTAGGAGAGAGAAAAGGAAAGAATCCCTATAACTGAGGAATCCTAACAAAATAGGAAACATAAATACAAATCCTAATATAAAAGGAAATAAATAATTTCCAACTAAATGAGCAAGGATCTGCTCCTTTCCACACAATTATTGTGGGTGAGGGGCTGGAATAGTGGTTTAAACAATAACTTTGTGGTTCTTACATCGCTATTTTGTGGGGGAATAAATTAGGGTCTCAATGAAATATTTGTAATTTTGCAGTTCCAAACTTCACACCTATAATTTATTATGGTTCTTGCCCAATAACAGAAGTTCTACACTTTGAACCTATAATTTCATATGGCTCTTGCCCAATATCATCACCATCTCTCCTAGGGTCACAATTACATTGATGCAGTTCGAAAGGACAATTGTTAGAAAATTTTGAAATAATTCTCTGCATTCTACTCTTTGGTGAAATAAATATCATGTGTGTACTTTAAAATTAGAAGCAAAGTATTTTTAAACTTGCTCTTTAAAGGAAAGCTATTTTTAAACCTGTAATGGCTCACACCTCTAAATAGGAATAAACTAATAAGGAGCGTTTGTTTTGGATAAAAAAGGCTCAGAAATCAGAATGGGAGTGGGCTGTTCCCATTCCTAATGTCTATTAATCAGATTTTAAGTTAAATAGGAATCAAAATAAAACACTCTTATGTTCATTTACAATATAATTCATTTATTCTATTTTTAAGCTATTGCACATAAAATATTTTTTAATAATTTATTTTCAAAATTTAATTTTTGAGTAACCAAAGAATTTTTTTTTTCTTACGAAAGAAAAAATTTAAAAATAATTTTTTATTCTCAGATATATTTTTTCATTTATAAAAAAATTTTATGCATATTCCAATTACTTATCACATTGATTAAAATTATTGTAAGATTATAAATTATATTAAAAATATTTAAACAAAAAAAATGAAAATTTAAGATTTTTCTTTTATCATTAGACCCAAAAAAAAAAAAAGAAATCTGAAATTATAATAAATCTATTTACTTGATTGATTATTTATTAGAATATTATTTAGGAAAAATTACAAAAAAAATTCTGAACTTTGTTGAATTTAACAATTATATCTAATTTTAAAAAAATTCTATTTAAATTATGTAAACTTTCATTTTTGAAACAAATGTAGCTTTGATAGCACGAAACCAGTCTCCGAATCTAACTGGCACTTATATACATTGACCGAATGGAATATTTGACGCTGATATAGATCAAATATGCTGGCTGGATTAAATAGCATGTGCTCTAGTCCAATTATCCTATTATAATTGGATAGATTTAATCCAATCAACATATTTAATCTATGTTTGTGCCATTTACTTCATTCAGTTAATCTATGTAAGCGTTAGCTAGATTCTGAAACTGGTTTATTTGCTATTGAAGCTTTATTTGTTTCAAAAATGAAAGTTCATATAATTTTAATAGAATTTTTTTAGAATTGGATATAATTATGATATCTTGCAAAATTCATGATTTTTTTTGTAATTTTCCCTTTTATTTATATCATTGATAACATATAAATTCTTTTACATAAGAAAGAAAAATTCCAGTTTATCTAAAAATCAATAAATATAGTTAACAAAAATAGTGATAGCTGTTTTGGAAATTTTTAGTTATTTTCTCTTTTAGATTTATATAATTTAAATTTTTGTTTCCATCTTGATATAATTTTTCTAATTGATCCACGTATTAACTCTTGGTTTTCAGTATAATGTTATTTCTGAAATATTGAATAAATTTGGATTTGGTTGAGATAATACAAAAAAAAAAAAAAAAATTGATACAATGTAAGCAATGATATTCACTTTTTCTAACCCACATGAATGTCCCTTTTAGTTTTTATTTTATTTTATTTATTTTCTTTAAATAAAAAATCAAGGGACATTAAAATGTATACTCCTTTTATTTTCCTTTTCTGGTCTGATCTGGAAATTGATATTAATTTCGATTTCTAGACATCTATATTTCAAACAACTTCAACAGGGGAATCGTTTCCATATAGAACCAAACCAAAGGAGTGAATAAAATATAGCCCCTGATTGTCTCAATTCTAGTTACACCACTTGAAACAAAGAGCCCCTGAATGAAATCCTACATTTTCATTATTAACCTATAATAGAAAATTACTTATAATTACAACAATGCTTCCAGTTTACATGTAGAAAAATGGTGTTCTATGTTGTAAAAGGTGAAACTTAACTATTTTGATAATCCGTTTCTGTTTCTGTGGCAGGTCGGCCAATTATGCATCTTTGGTCACAACACAGCTAATTCTGGTGGCATCGCAAATGGTAGTGTTTTTTGTCTTCCACTTTTTCCTATCTCACTAATTTTCTTCCTCATTTAAATATTACTTGTTTGAATTTTTCTGTTCTATGTTATTTGTAAGGCTGAATTGGGACTTCCTGATACTGATGCTTGGTACATGGTTGAGACTATAGCAGAGAGGAACAATATTGGATACAAGCAGCTGGTAAGCTAAATCCCTGTTCATTTAGTGCTTGATTATGGCTAAGTTTAACATTTATATTTTATGGTATGTATAATACGAGATACTATTCCCTAAGTTTTTGCTAACAATAATAACTACTTAAGAGGAAAAAAGATAAAAAATTGTGGAATTAATTGCCAATGCTTTATGAATTCTATGCATTATGGAGTATTGGAAAATTATTTGAAAATATTAAAAATTTTCTGAAGATTTGATGGAAAATCTGACATCCAATAATTGAATTCCTTTTCTTAAACATATAACTTAGTTTAGACCTATTCACTTTGGTCCTTTATTTAAAAGTAGAGAAAGAGATAGCTGCTGTAATAACAGGATCTCAGGAAACAAGAATAGTGTGCGCACACACACAGATAGAGAATAGAAAAGTAGAACAGAAGGATATAGATGGTTTAGTTCAGTAACCTAAGTCCATGAGCAAGAAAGGGACAATGTTTCCATTATGAATGAGAAAAGAATACAATCACTAATGAATAAAACCCCTTTTGCTGCCTTGTATCTCACTTAAATAGTTAAATATATATTCTACCTGAAATAGGAAGTAACCAGAAAATCACACAGCCCCTATTGGCCCGTGCTTTCTGCCTTCAACACAAACCTCATTTTTATTTTTCCAATTTGGGTCCCACTGCAGGCTTCTTGGGTTGGGTCATAATTTGGATATCCAAATTCAAGCCACAAACATAACATGCTCTAGACTTTGTTACATTAACAAGCCTTGTGTTAATAACTGCAAATATAATTGCCCCATGCTTTTCTTTCCTTAGATTTTGTGTATTATTTATTTCACTATCGTGGATATTTTTCACACTAATTAACATATTTCTGATGAGGTTGGAGTTTGAGAGATTGTTTTCATTAAGTGAAACTGTAACAAAATACTTTTGCTTCCTTTTCATTCCCTATTGTGTTTGTGGATTGTAATCTAATGTAACCTAATGTGACCAAATTCTAATTTTGTTGGTGTTTCAGATCAAACTTAGAGGATTTTTGTCACACATTCAGCAACTTCGTATTGGCTACTGGGGAATGTCATCTGTTAAGGCCCAATCAGTGTCATCTCATGGATTGTCCTCTCCACGTCCAAAAGATGTGACAGATGAGAATCAGCAACCTGCTGAGGCCTCTGGTGTTGGTAGAAGCTGGGTTCAGAGCATGTTTAGCAGAGATTCATCCAGAGCAAATTCTTTCTCTCGTGTTCGTAAATGGACTTCTGATAGTACTTCAGGTTTGTCTCTTCATAATGATGGGTAATTATACAGTACTGTATTTTATGACTCATAAGCCATTACATTACTGTTATTTTCTTCTTTTTTTATCAGCTGCGAACGAGAACGGAACTCCACGGAAACAAGATTTATCTACTGCTGGGCAAAAGAAAACTCAGACCAATGTTCGTGTACTTAGGGGTCATAATGGTGCTATCACTGCTTTGCATTGTGTAACGAGAAGAGAGGTGTGGGATCTAGTGGGTGACCGTGAAGATGCAGGATTTTTTATCAGTGGAAGTACAGATTGCATGGTAAATTAGTATCAGAATTAATTTTATTTCCAGTTCAATTCTTTTGGAAAAGATTAATTCCTGAAAGTTCAAATGTCAATTTTCATGCTGCCACACATCTCAGAAAATCATGATTAATGTTTTAGACACCTTTTAAGTAGTACTTGTGGGAAACTGATAAGATTTGTATGACTGAAATGTGCAAATTTTTTAAGTATCTACTGGAATAGATACTTATTGGCTAAGACAGAATGTGCTTGGTAATGTCCTCATATAAGCCCCAAATGAATCTAGGTCATAATTCTAACTTTCTCAAGTTCCGAAAACTTGAATTTTCTTCAGCTTCTTGTTGTCTACATTATGCAGTATGAGTGTTTTACACATCCCCTTTGTGACATCATTTGTTAGGACCAGCTAATTGGTATTTCTTTTAAAAGAAATATGGGTTTCAATAAATGAATGCTTAATTTTTGAAAGTGCACTGTTGTATTACCTGGTGTGGATTGCAATTAGGTGATGCAATTTTTTTTCTTTTAATCGAATTATGCAGGTTAAGATCTGGGATCCCAGTATTCGTGGTAGTGAACTTCGGGCAACTTTGAAAGGGCATGAAAGGTGTCTTAACTCATTAATATAGCATTATATGGAAGTCAAGTCGTGCTGATGACTATGATTCTCAATGCTTGCTGTTCTTTGAGTTATTTTATTCTTCATTGTTTTTAAGCTTTCTTGCTATTGCACCCTTTCTTCTTTGGCATTTTTGCAGAACTGTCCGGGCTATAAGTTCTGATCGAGGAAAGGTGGTATCAGGATCTGATGACCATTCTGTTATTGTATGGGATAAGCAAACATGTCAGCTTCTAGAAGAGCTGAAGGGCCATGATGCACCGGTTTGTACATAAATCTTTTCTAGGTTTTTGATAAGTATGCTATTAGATAAGGCCTGTTGCTGAGTTACTGATATTAGCATAATTCAAATGTAATAATGCAGTCTACCTATTATTTTCCTTGCTGTTGGTTCATTAGGTTATATTTAAGATAAGATATACCAGTGCTTATTTTTTTTAGCTACATTTCTGTTGTAATCTTCCCTTCAGTGTTTAACATGGCATGCTGTTTTCTTCATAATTTAGGGAGATAATGCTTTTATTACTATCTTTTGGATGTACCATATGCATATCTGCTTGCGCAATGCTAATATTTATACAACTGTTATCGCTACTGTTTTTATTTTTTTGCACTTTTGCTTTTAGGTAGGTATGATATTGTGGGAAGCACCATAAAATCCATTTGCTTTCAATTTGAGACTAGAGTTAACTCGTGATTTCTATCCTTGTAGGTCAGCAGTGTCCGGATGTTGTCCGGTGAACGTGTCCTTTCTTCTGCCCATGATGGAACTGTCAAGATGTGGGATGTTCGAACTGATACGTGTGTAGCAACAGTTGGCCGCTGTTCAAGTGCCGTTCTGTGCATGGAGTATGACGATTCCACTGGAATCCTGGCTGCTGCTGGTAGAGATGCGTATGTAATATGAAAATATTATCTACTGCTTTACATTTTGAGTCTGTTTTCTAACCTCATTAGATAAGAGCCAACATGTTGAATATTTGCACTACCAGAGTAGCGAACATCTGGGATATCCGTGCTGGTAGGCAGATGCACAAGTTGTTAGGGCATGCAAAATGGATTCGGTAAGTTGTAGCAGTATAGCATTTTTCTTCTTCCAATTATGGTCACCAGTCACCACTGTTGACCGGCTGTGTGATATATATGTCTCTAATGCAGGTCAATTAGAATGGTTGGAGACACACTGGTTACTGGTAGTGATGATTGGACAGCGAGAGTGTGGTCTGTTTCACGAGGAACATGTGATGCCGTTCTAGCTTGTCATGCTGGTCCAATTTTATGTGTTGAGTACTCCATGTCAGACAGAGGAATAATAACAGGTTGGCTATGCGTCTTTATTGGTCTGATCAGATTTTTCCTTAAGTTTTGCAAAATACTTTCTAGCATAAGGAATTTTCACATATATTGTCTCAGTGGTTCATTGCTTTGAGCCAATGTGCCTGGGCTTGCTGAAGTCTTGGCATTGATTCTTCGAGCTAGTAACACCCTTATAAATATGGGGTTTCTCCTGTTGATTTTGAGCCGGGAAGGGCTGCTGCCAATATAGCCTGCTCCCTTGAGTTTCCTACTGGCTCAAAAAATTAGACCAAAAAAAAAAAAAACAATTAAAAGAAAAAAAAAATAAAAAGAAGAAAAGTCAGAGAGAGAGAGAGGAAATTGTCAATAGTTTGAGATGTGTGCTGAACCATGTGTATTTTCAGGGTCAACTGATGGGCTAATCCGGTTTTGGGAAAATGAGGAAGGTAAGACCAGTAATATTTTCCTGATTCTTTTTACCTTTTTTATTATTAAAAAAGAATTATTTGTATTTGTTCGAAGTTGGATTTTATTTAATTAGGCGACCTTGTGTTTCAGAGGAACTGGAGGTTTTTGTGTGCTTTCCTCTAATAAAAAGAAGATAATTAAGATATATAAAAAAAAAAAGATTCAGCAGGGATGTTTGTGTCCCCATTTTCATTGTTCTGCAAGGAATGGTTCTTAAATTCAATAATGGCATCCTTTTAGCCCTCAAGTGTTTCCAGTCTCAATTCCTTGTTCTGTTTTTCCATATGATACTTCGCAAGTAAATACATTTTTTGAGGCCTGAGGACCCAGAAATACCAAGCCTTCATGCTTCTTAATTTTATCCTAATCTTATTATTGGCAGCAATTTTGACCAATTTAGCGTGAGGATTCAAATACAGTTTTAAAGCCTAACGAGCTATCTTAATAGGCAAAAGAAATATGGTTCTCTCTTCCAATTTTGATGTTGCAGAATATTCATTGTCAATTGTCATAGATTTTTTTCCTTAGAAATTATATTTGCATTTATTAATTAATAAAAAAGTTGAAATAAAAATTTGTAAGGGGAAAAATGAATAAAGTAAATGTACATGTTTACTAGCATTGCAGATAATGAATGCATATCTTTTTGCCAATTGATATGTAGTTACATGGGTTTTATTTATACACCTCTGTTTCCTCCTGCTGCGTTGGGTAAAACTATTATCGACATTATAAAGTATGTTAAAATTGAAAAAACATGAAAAATGTTTTTTTTTTTTTTTTCATTTAACGATTCATCAATCAATTTTTACATGTTGAGAAATAATCAATGGTGCATCAATTTGTTATTGGATTGTAATATTATCTGTGTAACATTTGCTAGTTATAAAACTAAAAGACCTTTTACTGTCTTCTGTCATGTTTGAAACCACTCTATCTTCTCTAGATTCTTTAGTTTACTTATTTTGGATATCAGTTTGATTTGGCTTTATTCTAGAGTGCTACATCATGTCATGAATGATGATCTGTTGTTTCTTTCATTTTCTGGAATCAAATATCTCCCTCTTCCTCCTCACTGAATGCCTGTTATGCCATGTACCAGGTGGTATAAGATGTGTGAAGAATGTAACTATTCATACTGCTGCTATATTATCCATCAATGCTGGTGAACAGTGGTTGGGAATGGGAGCAGCTGACAATTCAATGTCTCTGTTCCAACGGCCTCAAGAGAGACTGGGTAGCCTTTCCAGCACAGGCTCAAAAATGTCCGGGTGGCAGCTTTACAGAACACCACAAAAGACTGTTGCTATGGTGTGTATCTCCTATGCTCGTCCATGTTGATTTTTACCTACTTTTTTTCCATTTAAATTTTTGAATCACAAATGTCGGACTGCTTCTTCCATTGCTGACAATTTCTTCTTCATTCTTGTTTGGTTGTGGGCATATTCAAGGCTAGCCAAGCACATTTTTAGGAAGGATTATGTTGGAGACCTTTTTTTTCCCATGCTATTTAGGTTTTTAATCAAAAATGAAATTTTAAACTGCATTCTTATGTGTATGCATTCATAAATTAGAATCTAAGTGTATCGGTCACATGGTTTATAAGGCAAGTACCATGAGTTGTCATTGAAACTCGGTTGCACATTTTTTTTATGACGCGGCCATTGATGTCAAAATGGGTAGGCAAGTGCATTTCTGCTGGTTCAAGTTATGTTTTTTATTTGTCAATAAATCTTTAGCTAATTTATGAGAAAATGCTGAAAATTAAACTAATTGGGTAGCTCAATCTGTTGCTTTTTTACTGTTCAAAATATTTTCTGAACGAGTTATGGAGTTTTTAGTCGCCACGTGTTTCACTGGTTTGTTTGTGGCCTTACTGAATGGAATCCAGGTGAGGTGTGTGTCCTCTGACCTTGAAAGGAAAAGGATATGCAGTGGTGGCCGCAATGGAGTTCTTAGGCTTTGGGAAGCAACCATCAACATTTAAACTCACATTTATTTGTCATTTCAATTATTCAAACGGTTGGACTTTGATTATGTAAATCCAACCAACTTACAGAAACTCAAGAAAGAGTGTATGATCCCAAAGATGAAACCTCAAAATTTGGGGGAAATTTTACAGCCTTATGTTGTGTGGTTGATGTCATGATGAAGAAAACAAAAGGGTGCTTGAATTTCATTGTTCTTTAGTATTTGATTACTTCTGCTTTATCAGCTCTGACTTCATATGTAAATCGATGATTATAATTATTATTATTATTATTTCTCTTAATATTATGAGGAAGTTTCAGGTAGCACCTTTTAAATTTTATTTACAAAATTATCTTTATTTTTTGCTTTTTTTTGTTTACCGAAATTATTTTTGTTTTTACCGAATTTTAAAGTAATTTTACAAAAATACAAAAAAAAAAAATGTATATTTTTACATTTTTACTGGTGCCGAAAGTTTTTTCAATTTTATCGAATTTTATTTACAAAATTATCTTTATTTTTTGCTTTTTTTTGTTTACCGAAATTATTTTTGTTTTTACCGAATTTTAAAGTAATTTTACAAAAATACAAAAAAAAAATATGTATATTTTTACATTTTTACTGTTGCTGAAAGTTTTTTTCAATTTTATCGAATATGACTTTATAAAATTAGAACATTATATAAATTTTAAAATTATTTCAAAATATGTCCACATTATATCTTTAGCATATATTGAGCATATTTTAGTTCAATTTTTACCAATAAAAAACAAAAAAACTAGAATAAGAAAAATTAATTATTAAAAAAAAAGAATAATAAAACCCGAAACATTAAAAATTTTAAAAAAAATAGTTTGTTATATTTTGGAGATTCCATTGTGATATTTTAAAAATTTTTCATAAATCCTTTATGTATTTTTTGGAAATGCTTTGAATATACTCTTGGAGTTTTCAAAGAATTTTATAGGGATATTTTGGATATACTTTCAATATACCTTTAGAAATTCTATTGAAATATCTTTGGTACACTTTGATATTTTTGAATATATTTTAAAAATTTTTTAAAATTTCTTTAAAAGGAATTCCATAAAAATACTTTGATTATATTTTAAAAATATTTTATTAATTTTTATTCAGAAAAAAGAATTTTATAGAAATACTTTGACTTGAAAATATTTTATTAATTTTTATCAAAAGAAAAAAAATTAAATAACACAATTCTTCGTCAATTCATCTCCACTGCAAAAGGTAATTCGTACAATATATTTTTCTCCACACAAAATCCTCCTCTTGGTTTAAATCTGAACCATGAAGACGATGAAGAACAAGCAAAAGGACTAAGCAAAAGGACAACAAAAGCATTGCTATCTTCACCTTAAGATCTTGCGTTTGTGCATTGTAAAGGAAAACAAACAGAAAATCAAAAGTATTAAATAATGAAGGAATACAATCTACAGTCATACCGAACCAACCAAGATCTATCCCGACCGTTCATTAAGCGTGTCTTTTCCCTTGTAACGATTCTCCTTCACTATCATACGCATGGAATGTGCAGATATGGAGGCGTTGGACTGTTAAGTTCCCGATCTCCATCGATAATTTTTGGTTTTCCATCAATTGCAGTATACTAACATACGAAGACAGAGATAGAGAAAAAGGAAGAAGATGAAGACTCTCTCCTTCCCCAAATTAAAAATTGAGGCAATTTCAAAAACTCCCACTAAATACTTTTTATTTTAAAAATACATAAAATATTTTTTCTTTTCATTTTTTAATCAAATGTATTTTCAGTTTTACCAAATGTGTTTTTCAAAAATACCTAAAAAGCGTTTGGTTCTTTTTTCAACCAAATTCCTCATCCATTAAGCACTTGGTTCGTCAGGACTTGGCAAAGCTAATTGGCCTGCTCTTGATAAGCTCGCCGGAGATGATGTCCTGCCTGATTTAAGGAAAACAAATCAGAACGATCAAATTGCTCATATCATGTCAATATCATATCATATCAGGAATCAAAGTAACAGAATCCACAAAAACAGGAACAATTCAAGAAACCAAACGAACAAAAACAAAAATTCAATGGAAAAAGGACTTACCTAGGAAAGCGCGACATCAATAACAAGTAAATGGCAAGTGACAAAACAATGGGGTCGGTTGATGATGTTGGTGGGATTTGAAAGGAAAAAGAACAGGAAAAACAAAAAGAAAATTTTTTTAATAGCGAAGAGGAAAGAAGTATGGAGGATTCAATGTGACATGTAACGATAGAAGATTCGCATACGACAACATATCCCAATCAAATTACTCAAAAACTATGTATAACAAATTGAAATCACAATGTTAAGAAATATTACCTGCGAAGACCAATTAACAACCCTATGAACTAATATTAGTATTACCTCTGTAACTTCTAGTATGGATTTCGAGGTTTGAAGTTTGGTGGGATGGATTAGAGTGATTTTGAAGAGTGTAATTGTTATGAATAACCAAGGTATACCCAAGGATATCCTTATTTAAGCTTTACCAAAAGATATATCCACGGTAGATCCAAATTTCTAAATTTTACGTAAGGTACTGAAGATATATCAAACATATACCAAAAATATAACATTTGAGTGTTTATAATTTTGTAATATTTTTAGGCGCTTTTTATATTTTTTTTTTAGTTTTATGTCCTCGATGTTTGAGTGAATTTCACCTATGGTTCTCCAATTATATAACATGTAACAACTCGGTATCTGAAAAATTATTCGTAACATAAAGGTATCTTAATTATGTAAATTATAATAATTCGGTATCTCAAATATTATTTGTAATAAAAAAGTATCTAAATTATAATAATTCAGTACTTTAAAAGTTATTTGTAACACAAAGTATCTCAGCTTTTATTTTGTAACTCAATAGTACTTATATTTTTAACTATTATGGTTCATTTAACATTATATTTGGAAAAAAACTGAAAAAAAAATATATTTTTAACTTTTTTGAATTTTGAAAACTATTTTTGGTAGATACAGATAAATATATATTTTTTCCATAAGTATATTTGAAAAAAAAAATTCATAAAAATTAAAAAAATTAGTCAATTAAATAAAAAAATTCAAAATCTAATTTTGGAACACTTAACGGCACTTTCAAACACTTCTTAATCTCTCTAACAAAAGTATAACTTGAGATATCTAGATAAATTTTAATAAAAATAAAATTAGTTGTAATAATTTTATTAATTTTACAACTAATTTTATTTTTATTAAAATTTATCTGATGTGAATATTTTATATCATATTTATGTTAGGGAGACTAATAGTCAAAGACGAAAGTACTATTTCGTTACAAAATAAAAATTGAGATACTTTTGTGTTACAAAAAAAATTGAGATACTTTTATATTACAAATAATTTTTGAGGTATTGAGTTGTTACAATTTACATAATTGAGATATCTTTGTATTACAAACAATTTTTCAGGTACCAAATTATTACGAGTTATATAATTAGTAGACTATGAGTGAAATTCACCATCGATACTTTTTTAACATTTTATGAGTTTTTTTTTATTTTTCAAAATTTTCCTAAAAAAGACTAAATGTGTACTTGTGCTTCGTTATTTGGGTTTAAGTGTGGCCCAAATGAAATGGACCATAGAAAATGAACAAAAGGCCCAAAAATGGGTACCTCAGAATGTGTCTTGTGATTAATATTTATCTAAAAAAATTTCATGCTTTACTGAAATTTTAATTTTTTTTTATATTTATCTCTAGTTTTCTATATTTTCATTTATACCGAAATTTATTTCATTTATATCGATTAATAGTAGCCTGATTCTTCTATTTTTCTTTCTCCTCACCATCACTGGCCTTGATGGACTTCGCAAGGGACTAATAGCCGTCATTTGCAATTTCCACAATCTCCAGCACTGATGCGGAGGCAAGCATGGATGAATCCTACTAGAATCTAAACAATTATCAGAAGAAGAAGAAGAAGAGGAAGAAGAAGAAGAATCTATAGTCTCATCAAAGGACCTAGGCATCGAAGCTCAAAGGACTAAAGATCTCTGATAGGTTCTTGAATATGATAGTTTTGTATATGGATAATGCTATTTTGAACAATTTGTGCTATTCTGATAGGTGTCTCTTGATCATGCACAATTGCTTACTATGCTAATTCTAATTTTTGTGGCAAAACAGTATATTGAAGTCCGTGTGTATATTGTGGGTGTTTTCATTTATTCTATTATTTGTGTATTCTTGAGAAGACATAGATATATGATAGATGATTTGGCTAACTACATATTTTAATCTCTTCTGCTTTATTTTTTTTTTTTTTATGGAAATTTTCAAAGTATTCTCGAAATATTCCTATGGAATTCTCAAAATACCTAAGGTATTTCTAGTGAATTCCTCCTAGAGAATTCTCAAGAAATATCCAAACTATACTTAAGGTATTCCCAGAGAATTCCCAATATATACTCAAAGTGTTCTCATGGAATTTCCTAAGTAAACCAAAGGTATTTCTAGGAAATTTTCAATGTATACTCAAAGTATTTCTAAAGTATACCCAAGATATTTCTATAGAATTCCCTAAGTATACCTAAGGTATTCCTAAGAAATTACTCTCAAAGTATCCAAGGTATTCCTGAGATATACCTAAGGAATTCCCAAGGTATTTTGAAGGTATTCTCATGGCATACCTAAGGTATTTTGAAATATATACCCAATTCTCAACAATGAATGAAATGCTGTTAGTTTTAAAATTTGTGATGCTTTGAATTTGTATTTAATTCTATTCTTCTTTTTCTTGTTCTTTAATGATTCAATTCTTCTTTTGTTCATTTTTAGTGATAATTGAACCAAGGTATACTTAATGTATATTGAAGGCATTCTAGAGATATACCATTTGGGCACTGTTGGGGTGAATTTCTGAATTTTGGTACTATTGTAATTATTTTAAGCACTTTTAGGTATTGTTGATGAAACTTTGACATTCAATATTTTTTTTCTTTTTTTTTCCATTTTTGTAAAATTCCTTATTTATTTTCTATCGAGAGAGCATTATTTTATTTTAGAGGAAATTTCACCGTTTGCCTATATTTAACTTCTTGGTTTTTTAAAATTACTGATAGTTTTGTATCTTTTCAATTTTACTGAAATTTTTTTTCCTAACATTTTTTTTTTCAATTTTATCCTTTTTTCCCCTTCTCTTTTTCGTCTCTTGTAGTTCTTCATTGTTGCCGTAGACAATTACGATTCCATCTACTCTCCAAGCATTGTCATCTTTTCACCAACATCAATCCTCCGTTACGAAGATTTAATGCCTCCTCCAACGAACAAACAAAAACCGCTAGCTCCATTTCCATCTATATGTGACCTCAATTTTCCTCCTAATTTCGTTTCTAATTGTTCTAAATTTGTCTAAAAGTGATTCCCAAGATTCTTAATTCATAAGTAATCACTCTTCTTCTCCTTTTAGACAATGAAATGAAGCAAATGAATCTTTTGAATTGATGCATTTTCTTTCTATTTTGCCTATTTCTTACTGTTACTTATTTGTTCAATTGTTGATGATTGAGAAGATGAATTGGTGAAGAATTATTATGTTATTTTTAATTTCTTCTTCTTCATTTTTTTTTTGTAATGACCAAGGTATTCATAAGATATCAAGTATACCCAAATTATTTCTAAAGAATTCCTAAAGTATCTCTAAAGTATTTATAATATATACCCGAAATGTTTACAAGGAATTCTCAATGTATAGTCGAAATATTTTCAAAAAATAACAAAGATATATCTAAGGAATTTTCAAGATATTTCTAAGATATACCCAAGATATTCTCAAAGTATATCGAACAAAAATATATTTCAGGTATTTCTAAGGATACTAAATTCAGGTGTACCCAAGATATTCTAGAAATATACTGACTATGCATTTTTGGCATGCTTTCAAACATGAATCTACCATCAGCTGCTCCTCTTGAATACCACCAATGACTAAAAACTGCTAATCAGCCACCATATGGATTTCAGGTCTTCTTCTTCCATAATTGGTAGTAAGGTTTTTTTAGTCTCTTCTTTGCTAAGATTATCATTTTTGTTGGCATCATATTATTTGAAGATAGCCTTCAGCTGACTGTTAGTATTCGCATAGCCATTGGTATAGTGACTTTTCGAATTTTGGTATTTTTTATAATTATTTTAATGCTTTTATATAGGTTTGAAAAAAATTTTAAATAGCAATAATCATGTAATTATTTGCGCATTTTTTGACATATTTATAAAATTCCCTTTATTTTATTTTGATTGGGTTCAAAATCAAATCTAATCAATAAAAAGGATCGTATTAATTTTATCTTTTTCTTATCAGGAGGTGCGGGAGGGAATTTATGGGTCCGCATCAAATTGTCATCTTTGTAAAAAAGAAAAAAAAAAAACAGAAATAACATATTTTATATTTATCTTTTCCTTATAAAATTTTAGAATTTTAATAATTAAATTAGTAGTTGAATTCTAATAAAAAAATTATATATTATCATTTAGAAAATAAATATTATATATTTGTTGAAAAATTTGATGCAAATAAAATTGTAATCTTTTACCTTACAAATATCAAAACATAAATTAGAATAAAATCTCTGCAGTCTCTTGGTAAATATATTTTTCCTTTATTTTTAACTTTATGTAATGAAATTATTTTAATTTTTTTGTCTTATTCAAATCCTTGATACTTTAACTATAAATGAATATTTTTATTCAGAAAATTTAAATTTATTTTTCTTTCTTGAAGTCGAAGTGCGTAAACACAACTAATTTAATTATAAACCTGAGGCTATTTTATGTTATTGAACCCCTAAAATGGTCACATAATTAAGTAGCAACTCAATATCAGATTTTTTTTTAATCCTAAAAAATTATTTTTTCTTTCATTTTCTTTATTTAACAAGTGAAAGAAGTGAAAAAGAAATGCTTTGAAAAAAAAAAAAAAGAAAATGAAGAAAAGGACTGAGCGTGTTTTGGACTGCATTGCCGCTTCCAAAATTAAAAAAAACTGACATAATTCACGTCAATGTACTAATATTACTTTAATAATTGTTAATTTACACTTCGACATATCATGTCACGGACACCTACTATTTGACTTTGACTTTTCTTTCTTACACCAAATCCTAGCCGTCCAAAATATAATTGACTTGTACAGAGTACTTAATGGGAGGGACGTCTTTATCTTTACAGTTTCTACCGTCTTTAACTTTCTTTTTCCTTTTTGACCAATTTTTGGGTAGAGCTTGGCTCAATACTCCTTCATATAATTACAAATTCCTCTAATTATACCAAAAAAATTACAATGCAAGCGATTCAAACCATGATAAAAAAAAAAAAAAAACTTTTTTATTTATATGGCTAAGATAACTTAAAACTAAAAACTAGAACACATTTTATAAAATTTTAAACTTTATTTCACAGCTTTGAAACTCTGGAGTTATATCTAGTTCAAATATTACAAAACTCTCTTACAATGAAAAAATAACTCAAAAATCAGGAATACAATATATGAATGTATCATCAATCCTTCTAGTATCTTATTCATATATATATATATATATATATAGACTACAATTGCAACAATGCTAGAATAATTGATAATTGCAACAATGCTAGAATAATTGATACAAAGGGTGAAACCATTTTATTTCATACCAATATAGAAAAAAGTAATATTGCAATACCAAAATCAATAAATGGAATGAAGTGGTGTTTCTAGAAAAATAGATTTTACACAATGAAAAAACAACCTAGATTAATAGAAAATAAAGAACTAGATAGAGTAATAGAACATGCAGATGGAGAAGTAGAGATAAAATTTACATATGAAAGATTCACAAAAAATTAATATTTCTGAAATAACTATAAGGAAAATATCATCAAGTGTAGCCTATAAGACAATTGCACCTGCTAGAGCATCTTGTTCTTCTATACCACAAAGGGAGAATGAATGATTACATAGGAATCTTATTCTTGATGGAATTACATAGTCTAGAGAAGAAGTTAGTCATCTGCATTATAGGCTAGAAACCCCTATAGTAAATGGAAGGTATCAAGATGATGAACCCACTTTTTCAGATGTAGAATACAAGATAAATATTTTAGAAAAAGAATTTAAAATAAATAAAATAGGTCTTAATATTGAATTTTATTCTGAAGAAAATGATACAAGAAAATGATTCTTTGATATTTTAATCAAAAAGAAAGAAATATTATAAACAAAAATATTACAAAGATTTAAATAATTTTTAAAATAAATATAACCTTTTTTAATTAGTTTTTTGATATATGTAAAAGATGGAATATCAAAATACCTAATAAGTTAGATAATAAAAATATAAATATTCTTGATAAGGTATTTATATCTTATTAATGTCCTAATGGAAGAATAGAACAATCTATACATCCACCTAATGGTATAGTAGAAATTAGTGAGGCCTCCAAAGCAATACCATTTAAAACTAGACCTTTAGGTACACTAGACAAACCTATTAATTTAGAATTAATAGGAAGTTTAGCAGAATAAAACAATTATACTAATTTATAGTTACAAACCATAGGTAGGCAAACTAATAGGATAGAAAAATGGAAAAAGTAGAAAATATATTATCTAAATCCATTCAAAATAAATCAGTAAATACAGAAATAAATAAACCAATTGTTTCTATACTAGGACAAGAACTATCATTTAAATTAGGCAAAGATGAGGATGAATTTTTAGAAGAACTTATGAACAGAATAACTAAAATTAATATATCAAAACAAACCCCAAGTAAATGTCCTTTCTGAACAAATAAATGATATTAGTCAATTAGAAGAATTAGATGAACAACAATTAGAACAGCTAGGAAATACTTTTAAAAACATAGAATTAAATAAAATTTCTAACTCAAGGTATAATAAAAGTTTTGAAAATGGAAATTTAAAACCAATACCTACCTATCCAGTTGAAAATTATTATATGAGACCATCGCCAATAGATTTAAGATTAGAAAGAAATTCAAAGGAAATATTTGCTGAATATGATGAGAATAAAATAAGAAAATGAAACATAGATGGATATTCTGATTACCAAATTTTAAATATATTAAGATATATGGTAATGTATGCATGTGCACTTAAGAAAGCCACAAACAATACTGATAAACAAGGTTATGAAGCAATAACTACAGGTTTTACAGGCCAATTTAGAGGTTGGTGGGATAATTATTTAACCACTGAATGTAGAAATGAAATATATAATGCGACGAAAGAAATTACCATTATAGAAACCATAGCATCTAACCCTGTTTATAATGTAACAGAAATAGGAGAAAGTACAGTAACAATTCAACAAGAAGCATATGGTCAATCATCTACTAGGGAAATTCAATGTAGAATATATGAATCAGATACAACAAATACATTATTAATGACTATATTTCAACATTTTGTAGGTAGTATAAATGTCATGACATCTAAAAATAATGAATTACTATTAAATATAAAAGGGTAAATTACAAAAAAAATCATGAACTTTGTATTTTATTACAACTATATCCAATTATTTAAAAATTTAAGTTTAATTATATGTACTTTAGGTTTTGTAACAAATCTTAACTCGGGTGGACTGAACCTCACTCAAGCCATTTTGTACAGTCCAAAATCCAATTTGAAATTCTTTATTTGAAGATTTTGCGAATTTATTCTCAATACTAAATAACTGTAATTTAATAAACACACCCAGAAACTACTGTGTCAAGCAGAAACTTTCAAATTGGATTTTGGAATGAGCAAAACAATATTGTTTTTATCTATGTGACCATTTTTTCTAATTAGATCCACCGTGTACGCTATGTCATTTTTTAAATATTTTTTTATATTTTTCCAGGTCATTGTCATGTAGGTTCAGAGTGAAATTCGGTCCATCCGAGATAAGATTTGTTACAGAACTTAAAGTACATATAAATAAACTCAAAATTATAAAGAATTAGATATAACTTTATGTAAACTTCATAATTTTTTTTTTTTTTAATTTACCCAATATAAAATGTCAAAGTATGACAAATTTTCAGTGGTATAAAGACACATCCTTAGCTAGAGTCATGAACACAACAAATTGCAATAGCCCATTTTGGAAAGAAAAGTTTTTATCTGAACTACCTATTTTATTTGGAGAAAAAGTAATGTGAGAATTAAACATAAATATAGAGGAATAATTCCTTATGAAAATTGTACTTATCGAGATCTTATAGCAGAAATAAATACCGAAAGAATAGAAATATGTACAAACTTAAGGTTACATAAACAAATTATTATATATATATAACTAGGACAATTTTGTGAACAATTTGGATATAATAGTACACTTATTTATCCTAAGAAAACACATATTAGAGAACATAAAAATATTAGGAGACATCCTAATAAAAAAAATTATAAGAAAAATAAATTTAGAATGAAAGATAATTAGAAAAGAAACCAGAAAGTTCTAAGACCAAGAAAAATATACCTATTTACTATAAATGCATAAAAGTAGGACATTATAGCAATAAATGTAGAACTAAAAAGAGAATAAATGAGTTATATATATATGAAGGCTTAAAAAGACAATTACTAAAAATAATGATAGCATCATTTAGGAAAGAAACTTCTTGTCACGGCCTAAATCGAAAACCGTGATTTGCGGTAGGAAATGTGTAAGTTTAAACCCACTAAAACCTATAACAAGCCTAAACATAAACATATATTGTATTTTAACCATGCATTAATATAACATCAATCTATTATCCAATCATCTCATCAATATTATAATTCATCATATAATCTAACATTTCAAGCGGAAATCTAGAATATTTAATATAATAAAAGAAATAATTTAAAAATATTACAACAAACCCTCGTGGAGTGAACAAAATGTGAGGTAGTCCAAAACAATCTTAAGAGAATATCTACTATTTGAGAAAAATAAATGAAAGGAGTCAGCTTTCACTAAGTGAATCAATATCATGTAACTTTATAATACACAGTCACACAATATTATACTAATACCATATATATACATGCAATGAGTTCATGCATCATATGAAATCAATCATCAAACAACTAGATGAGTAACTCAAACAAAATCCTAAACCTCAATTCTACTAGCCAATGACGCACTTAATTATAAGGACTAGCGTCCTGAGAGCAAACTCAACCAGAGTCCTTCTCTCTAGTCGTTCACTTATCCAAATGGTGTCGGATCCCTAAGAGATGAACATATTAGATCATAATATGTTTCAATCCCCGAGAGACGAACTTGACTAGAATATCTTAACAATCCATCAATAATCATAAAATCATCAGCGGCGTGCAAACGGTTTTGATGTAACCCATAAGGTGGCATGTTCTGCTATAGTTTTTATCCTAACAACCGCATCACTGTCTCACCTAATCACATCTCCAGCAAATCACATTAATGCACGTATAATAATAATAATAATAATAATAATAATAATAATAATAATAATAATAATAATAACAACAACATAATATTATTATTTAATATTAATTAACATGCTAGAGAAAATATAGGAGAGATATGTAGCTTGTTATAAAATCATATGATATTAACTCACAAATATGTAAATTTCCTCAATTAGCTGCTCTAATGACTCTAGTGGGGCCTCTGAAGAATCTATAAAAATAGAATAAATATCAGCATATAATCAAGAATAAATCATAAGTCTAGACTCTTCTGAGATTCCCTTATAGAAACCCTTATTCAAATTTTTAACGTAATTTCTACCGAAAATTTTGCAGTACCTCATTTAAAAACTAGACAACCCACCGCTTACAGGTCATAATTTTACAAAATATATCCTCATTATCTCAATACAACCAATTACAATCCAGATTTTCAAATTATTACATACTCGATCAACATACATAATCAACTCTATTATCCATAATTCAACTTTATTAAAAATTCACTTCATAATTCTATTACAATATCATCCAAATATTCTCCAATAATTTCCATAATTATGCAGTTATTCATATTACTCAATTAAATTAATATATCTCATTAATTAAATAATATACTTAAATTTCACAAATGAAATCATATCTCGCTATCTAAAAATGGCATGTAGGTGTAGTTGGTACTGGATGACTTGATTTAACAAGTGGAGATTTTGCCCAAAAATGTCCGGTCAAGGGTTGCTTGATTTTGGTGATCGGAAAATTTCCGACGGTGGTAGAATGATGATTGGAGAGTACTAACAGATTCCTTAGGATGTGGGAAGTCCAAAAGTACTAGTCTTGTGTCTTGGAAGTCACCTGAAATGCATAAATTTACAAAATTTCCAGTGGCTCCAACTAAGTACCTACACTCTGATCAGCCTCTAAACTTCCGTTCCCGAAACTCAACTGGTGTAGTCCAAGATTTTTTGACCTTTTGAATCCATTTCCGGTGTTAGAATAGTAAAAAAAAAAGGCCAGGAAGGTGGAGAATTGGCAAGAGCAACTGGACACCGAATTTCGTGCTACCGTTTCCTATAATTCTAGTTGGATTTCAAAGAAATAGAGGTCACCAACGTGTTGCGAAGGTTGAAAATTACTTGTAGCCCATATTTTGTGTTGTTTGGAGGTTGTTTGGGTGGTGATTGGAAATAGAGATGGTGGTAGGAGGAAGAGAGAAAAAGAGAAGAAGAGGGAAGAAGAGAGAGAGAGAGAGAGAGAGAGAGAGCTAATGGAGAGAGATAGTTGACACCCTTTATATACTCAATGGCATTTTCGTAATTTTTTATCAACTCTTGGATTTTTGCGGAAATTTACCTAGAAAAATTATTAGATAATATTTTATGAAAATTAAGGGTATTACACTTCTAGTGAAGAAAAAGAATTAAATGAAATTGGACTTGTTAGAAAAACAATAATAGGAGAATTGTTAATTCAATATTTAAATAAAAAGACAAGTGAAATGAAAAATAAATCTGAGACCTGTGTTCTACACAATATCCTTAAAAAAAATTCGCTTCCTACCACCAGTGTTTAGGATAACTGGTGTTTGTCTCCCAGGATGCAACATATATTGAGTAGTTGTTGAACATACACAATACCTACTTATAGCGAACTGAGTATTTGTCACTCTCTCTATCACTTGAGAAAAAGAAGAAAAGAGAAGAAAGAGACTTTGCCTACAAGAACTAAACTAAACTAAACTCTCAAAAACTCTTTCAACACAAGCAAAAAACTCTTATTGATACTAGATGGAGGAGATATAAAATTAATTGTGATTAATCTCTTTTAAAGGCTGCTAATAATGTCTTTGTAACTCTCAAATAATGGTAAAATTACTACTTAAAATATTAGAAAATAAAATTTCAAAAGATAAGAAGCTCAAAAGGTTAATTTGGAACACAATCCATACGGACGTGTAGAATCTACACAGGAGTGTAAATCCATAGAAGCCTGGCCGTGTGGATCCACACGGCCATACTAGACCCTTGACCGTATTACTTCAATTTTCAGAAATAAAAAAAAATGTAAAAATTGGGCATTGTTTGGACCATGAGATTTTGGGCCGATATTCGTGTATGCAGGTCACGCACTCATGCATTGACTTATCCCGGACCATCAATTTGCACCCCCCTACACTTGAGTTCATGAAAGAGTCTTCCATACTACTTTCTTACCATGTAAGAATGCATCTTAATTAATAAATACAAGTCAAACTTTTATATTTTAGTGATTTGAGACAAACAACTCTCACTTTTACTTTTCCTCTTTATATCTCCTTAGTAAGGGACTTACTTTGAACTTTAATTTATATTCACACATTCTCCATTTTGAACATATGAATATATTAATTTATAATTTTCATGTCAAGTAACACATATCCGAGTTTTTCTTCCAAAATCGAGTTGTAGAATTCATCCTAATTACCCTCTCAAAATGACTCAAAATCACAATTTTTCCAACAATACTTAATGATAGTAGTTTAAATTTAGATAATAGTAGTGCAGAATCATGTGATGAAAATTGTGAATGTGAGACATGTAACTCAAAAAAAACATTCAACCACTTAGCTTATATGTCTTAACCAAAGAAAAAAATTTTATGCTTGAAACAATAGATAGAATATAAGACCTATAAAAGAAAAAGGAAATTTTATTTAAATATATAGAAATAACCAAACTTCTAAGGATAAAAATCCTTCAATAGAAACTATGATAGAGCCTTCACCATACAATTTTAAAACTATAATAGAAAGGATACAAGGATATAATTCTAGAAAAATGTCACTTTACATGATTTAAAAAATGAAATGAATGAAATGAAAAAAGAAATTAAAGAGCTTAAAACTAAGATCCAAGTAATTGAATTACAAACACTATATTCTAAAAGTAATGAACATTTATCTGAAGAATTTAATAGGATTTTAGAAGAGCATAAAAATTCATATAATAAGAATATATCTAAATTAAAAAATATAGAAGAAACAATCAATTCTTTAACTAAGATAGTATCACATAAGTGGTATAGTCCAATAACAATAATAGTAGATGGAGATTTTAAATTCTCTTCTATAGCCCTTATAGATTTAGGAGCTGATTTGAACTGTATTCATGAAGGACCGGTACCTTCTAGGTATTTTGAAAAAACTTATGCTCAAGTACTTAGAGCTGCTAACCAACAAAAATTAGCCATAAAGTATAAACTAACTAATGCTACAATATGTAATAATGATATATGCATAAACCAACATTTTGTAATGATAAAAGACATAGATAAAACGGTTGAAATCATTATATATGTAGTCTTTGCCCTATAAAAATATTAGATAAAAAGGGTATTAGTACAAATAAGTTTGGATTACCTATCTTTTTTAATTTTATAATGAACCACAACAAAATTCCATAAATCAACTAAAAACTCAACTTCCATCAAAAGAAAATTTTTTAATGTCACTTAATATAGAAATACAACATAAATAAAAAAAAGAAAA
This sequence comes from Balakata baccata, assembly GCA_949630135.1. Classification (NCBI taxonomy): domain Eukaryota; kingdom Viridiplantae; phylum Streptophyta; class Magnoliopsida; order Malpighiales; family Euphorbiaceae; genus Balakata; species Balakata baccata. The sequence goes on from CATIWF010162933.1 coordinate 45,592, forward strand.
ATTAAAAGATACCAAATTATAAAAAGATATAGAGATAATTAAAACAATATTAGAAAAAAAAAGTGTTGATATTCCATATGCCTTTTAGGAAAGGAAATAATATATTGTTGAACTTCCATATGAGGCAGATTTTGATAAAAAGTTGATTTCCGCAAAGGTAAGACCTATTCAAATGAAAAAAAAAGAATTAATGGAATATTATAAAAAAGAAATAACAGACTTAGAAAATAAAAAAATTAACAAGAAAAAGTTATTCTCTTTGGAGTTATTTTGCTTTCTATGTTAATAAAAATGCATAAATAGAAAGAGCAGTACCTAAACTTGTTATAAATTATAAACTATTAAATAAGGCTTTAAAATGGATTAGGTATCCTATTTCTAATCAAAAGGACCTTAAAGGTTGATATGAAGTCTGGATATTGGCAAATACAAGTAACAAAAAATGATAAATATAAAACTGCTTTCAATGTTCCTTTTGAATGTTATGAATGAAATGTTATGTCATTTGGATTAAAGAATGTTCATTCTGAATTCATAATATTATGAATAATATATTTAATCCTTGTAGTAATTTTACGATTGTTTACATTGACGATGTATTAGTATATTCATCTTTTATAGAACAACACTGGAAACATTTAAATATATTCAGAAAAATAATAATAATAAAAGCAAGATTAGTAGTATATGTTAAGAAAATGGAATTATTTACCAAGAAAGTTAGATTGGTCATAATATTTATAAAGACACAATAATATCTATAGATAGATCTATTAATTTTGTTGATAAATTTCCTGATAGAATTATTGATAAAAAAATTACAAAAATTTATAAGTTTAAATTATATTTCTGACTTCTATAAAGGTCTAGTAGATAATTGTAGACCTTTATATGATAGACTAAAAAATAATCCTCTAGAATGAATTGATGTTCATACCTATGCAGTCCATAATATACACATAAAAAAAAAGGTAAAGGAGATACCTTGTGTAAATATAGTTAATCCTTTTACCCATAAAATCATAGAAATAGATGCATCTGAAATAGGATACGAAAGGATATTAAAATAAAAAATGGGACAAAAAGAAAAATTAGGACAAAAAAAAAAAAGCTAGTTAGATATACTTCTGGCCTATAGAATAATACTCAAAAGAATTATTCTACAATAAAAAAAAAGGAAATTTTAGCTATAGTATTATCTATAACAAAATTTGAATGAGATTTAATTAATTAAGAATTCTTATTAAGAATTGATTGTAAAGCAGCAAAAGAAATATTACAAAAAGATATACAAAATTTAGCTTCTAAATAAATATTTACTAGATGGCAAGCTATATAATTTTAAAATTGAATATTTAAAAAGTGAAAATATTTCATTCTTGATTTTTTAATAAGAGAATTTTTGCAAGGAAAAAATGAGACCAATATATAATCCAAGATAAATAATACAATGAGCTTCATCATCTTATATTACAGTCCCATACAATCCAATAAATATAGTAGCCCCATATCCTCAGCTACTTGTATAAAAAAAACGGCTACAATTTTGTAAATAATTTAAAAATTGTAAGAGTATATGCAGCGGTTGTTATGAAAAAACAGCTGCATATAGTAGGAACGCATTTTATGGAGCAGTTTTTTTCTTGGAACCACTGGGTATGTTAAGAATTTTATGAAGCGGTTTTATTTAAAGCCGCTGGACATTGCTTGCTCAGTGTTGCCATTTCGTGACGTTGTTGCCTCTTTGCAGCTTTCGTGACAACTCCCCTGCTCCCCTTTGCTCGCACGCTGCTACCGGTGTTCTCCTTCTCCGACCTGTAAGTTTTGCTTTTATTTCAGATTTGGTTTTGTTTCATATCTTGTCAGATTGCTTTAGAGTTTTTCTCCCTTTGTTGGTTTGCTCATAGTGTTTAATTTTGTTAGTACTTGTTCTAGAGTGAAATTGCAGGCTATGTTAGGTGTTCTATTTTAGCTTTTGCCTTCTTTTAGCACTGGTGGTTTTCGTTTCTTTTCTAAAATACCTATTCGGTGTATTTCTTTTTTAAATTATAGCTGCTGTAAGTAATTCAAGATAGAAGGGCTTGAAATCGTTTATTTTGAGAAGAATTTTCAAATTTCCAGAGAATTGAAAATGCTATCCTAGAAATTGTGATGTCAATGCCTTTGTTGAGAAGATAAGGAAAGATTGCGAGGTTAAGATCAAGGTTTTGATTGATTAGTTGCGGGATAAGAAATTTCAAATTGAAGTTATCTTTTTGTTGGAGTAAATTTGCTTTACATTGGAACTTTGTTTTTTTTTTTTTGCATTAATGAGCTGTATGGGTCTCTGGAGTGCAAAATTCTGGTTTTGTAGATAAACTTTTATGCCTTTCATTTTGTGTTAAATATGGATAACTGTGTGTTAAATTTATCATTTGGTGTTCTTAACATAGTTTTAGTTCCGTTTTATTACTGTTTTTTTTTCAAACCAATTAATTTCGGTATTTGCTTGCTGTGTATATAGTGAAATTACAAACTGGGACTTGTTTATCAGATGCTTGTTTCCATAGATTAATGTTGAGCTTCTAAAGCTAGAACTTTGCATTGTTAAAAACTGCCTTGTAAGGTGTGCATATAAGTAAATTGGGTTTTTTTTTTATTATTGGAATCATATTTTACCAGAAGAGATTTTGGTCCTTGAACATTATGTGGTTTAGCTTACGTTGAACTCCAATATTAGCTTATAGTTTTATATATATATGGTTTTTTGGTACTGGATTCGACATGTTGTTAAGATTTGGAATAGAATGATAGGAGCACTTGTTTTTTAATTATTGTTTGAATTTGTTCTTATATTGTAACCTGCAACACTTAAAAATTTGCATAGCTTGATAGTGAACAGCACAGAGAGTTTTGTTAATTGGGTTCTTACCTCTTACTTCTTGCTAGAGTTTGAAGTGTTGTAAAAGAACTAAAAGAATGATTGACATCTTCAATATATGGTCAGTGCTATGGTTTTATCAATCACTTAAAGTTAATTTCATTACTCATTAGTTGGGTTGTCTAGTGTCCAAATATTGCTTTCGTAAGGACATTAATAGATGAAAAATCAAGTCTTTGGTTATTTTTCCTCTTTAATATTAACAACATATGTGAAAAGAATGCATGCAATGATTGAATGATAATTGTGAATTTTGGCCAACATATTTTATTAATACCAAATTCTGGAACTACGATGTCTATTAATAATAGAGTAGCAAGTGCATAAAGACTCAAGTTTTGAATCTGTTTCTATAATGGAAAACGACATTCTTCATGTGATCTTGGAATAATTTTTAATGCTACAGATAAATTCTTTGAGTAACTAAGAAGCAATTAAGAAGCAAATCTAGCTTCGAGGATTGCTAAAAGCAACAATTTGATCAAACCTATCTATCAATCTCAGTTGGTGCCCTGGTATGTTTTTCTTTGGTGTTGATCAAGATGTTCTTCACAGTTGGACATGTGAATATGTTCATTCACAAAGAAATTTTTATTCCATTATCCTAGCAAAATCCTCATAGTCAGAATATAACTAGTTAACTATTTTGTTCTTCCAGGTTTCAAGTTAGGAGGAATTTTAACATTCAGATTTTAGGAGGTCTGGATAGTTAGGAGGTCAATTTCAGCTCAGCAAGTATTTTTTTAATTAAAAATTTAAATTAATTATTTGTTTGTACAGAATTGCAACGAAATCTTTTGGATTTTTTTTTTTGTTTACTATAAAAGAAAGACATCTTTAAAATCCTCAAAACCATATATATTTTTTTAATGTGCCTAAAATCAGAACATAGGGCTGATTTATTACAATTTCTAATTGGTTCATATTAAAATATACATTCAAGAATTTATGCATGCAAAGATTAATTTCTATATATGATTGCTGCACTTGTAACATTTATATCATAATCTATATTTAAATATGAAATATTATTATTATTATTATTATTATTATATGTTTCTCTTATATGTTTGATTTGTTTTGTAGGTTTTTGAAAAAAGCCATATAGTCAACAAGAAATTGATGAAATTCGGGATTTGTTGTCCGACTATTTTGTAAGAGAATGTATATAAACACGATACTATATAATTTTGTGTTATTGTAAGTAGATATTGTTGAATATTTGTTGGATATTATATTTCCCATTTTGAGATTAATTATCAAATATTTGAGACTTATTGAGCATTTTGATATTATTGAACTTGTGTATATTCGAGTCTTTTTGTTTAATATGATTATCATTAATGCTTGATTGAGATATATATGAAGTAAGAATATATAATTATGTGTGGTTGAGATATATATTATACAAATTTAAAAAAAAACACACTATAAATAGCAGTTGTTTGTAAAACTGCTGCATAAGTGTAGGTCATATGAAGCGGTTGTTTACAAACAACCATTACATAAATTTTAATTATATGCAGCAGTTGTTTACAAACAACCGTTGCATATAAGTCATATGCATATAACTCCAACTCATATGCGACGCCTGATAACCGCTACATATAGTTCAAAACAACCGCCGTATATAGTATTGATTTGTACTAATAAGCATATTGTCACAATATGCAATACCTCATCCCATAAGGTCTTATAGGCCGCCATTTACTGCAAACATAGAAAAAACCCTATTTATAAAAGAAAATTGTAGGAATGTTATTATAATAGAAAATGAGATTTAGCAAAAGAACCCAGTAAAATAGGTGAAGAATATTTAATTAATCACATGTATCCCATAGAAACCTTAAATGGAAAAAGTAGAGAATATTATAAAACTATACTCAGAAACATATTCTGTATTAATAATTCATAATTTCAAAGATACTAGAAATTCTACTTTAGCCTTTTCTAAATTAATCAAATTAAATGTCCTAAGATTGGGGAATAGCAACGAACAAATAGGACTATAATCGAGCCGAATATTAATAAGCTTGAGCTCGGCTCATTTAAATACATCACAAGCTTGAGCTCGATTCGAGACTTCATAGTTGAGCTCGAACTCGGTTCTTTTAAAAATTATTGAACTCACAAGTAGCTCGTAACAAACTCGTTTATTATACTTAACGAACTAAGTTCGAGCTCGGCTCGTTAAAAAATAAAGATAAAAGTTCGAGTTCAGCTTGTTAACAAATAATGACAAAAGCTCGAGTTCGAGCTCGATAACAAAATATAACATAAACGACATTTAAATGAGCTCTAAACGAGACTTAAACGAACATGTTTGCGAGCATTTAAACGAATATATTTGTGAGCTTTTAAATGAACATGTTCATGAACATTTAAACGAAAACGTTCGCGAGCCCTTAAACATACATGTTTGTGAGCTAACAAACCAAACAATATCAAACTCAAACTCAAGCTCGATAAGATTTTAGAGCTCGAGCTCGGCTCGTTAAGCTTAAAAAATGATCTCGAATGAATTTTTTTTCAAACCGAGACCCGAATAGCTCGCGAGCGACTTGGTTCATTTACACCCCTGCGCACAAAGGTACAACCATTTAGAAATACTAGTTTTTTTCCTCAGGCATATAGTTATTGTGATTATATACAAGTATGGAAAGTAATTTTATATTGCCATAATGATAAATATACACATACTTGGTTTATTCAACCAAGAGTTTTCAAAAAAGTATCAAATTAGTTTAAGAGTTGGTTCCAGACCTAGGAATTATCTAATAAGATTTTTCTCCCAATAATCAAAGAAGTTTATATACGTTTTTATAGGATAAATAATCATATAACTGAGAGAGAATGGCATTGAGGACTCCTTGGGCTTTGTCTTCTTGTTAATTTCTAGCATTAACCTCCAATCTGCGTATGAGAGAAATCGCCAATACGCTAAGCAACTAAATGCTTAATGATACCCTTACCTTTTATCTTGAATGGAAATTACCTTCATCCTAGATTACATTCGTTCCTGTTTAAATATATCAAATTGTTAGGTTTTGATGACATATCTCATACATAAAATGTAGTGAAAATAAAAAAAAATTAAAACCTGAACCAATGACTCAACTTGTGTCATCAAAATTAATTAACCAAAATTAAAGGTTTAAAGATTTTACCTTTGGTATCTTGAATTTGTCCATCTCCTCTTTATGTTGGGTTGTCGCAAATCACAATATATCAAGCCAACTGTAATCCACATGAGGCCGCAAGGAGGAAATTTCATAGGGGATGACCTTAAATGGTTATTTCTGTGCAAGCAAAAATAATATTCTTTGAGAAAAATACTTAGAAAATTAACACTTAATTTTTATGAAGGCTAGGACAAATTTTATGGTGAAAAACTATTTTTATAAGTGTTTCCTAAACACCATAGGGTTGCCTAAATAGAGAAAAATGCCAAAATAGGATTTATTGCCAATTTGGCCAAAACTGGCTAGCAATTGTGCGCACACTAGGCTGCCAGCACTGCCGGTGACCCCTCCTAGCAATTTTTCTCGAAATTTTTTTCGTGATCCCATTACGATATGATTTCAAATAATTCTCTTATATTTTTGGATTCAATCCAAGACCATTTTATTCCTATTTCGCACCTTCAAAGTGTGACCCATTAGGTTTCCGGTTATGTTGGCCACCCGAATTAACAATTAATTCAAGCAAGTCACGAACGGTATCTAGCAATACATCATGACCCCCAATTGATCGGAAAGTCTCTATAGCTATTGTACCAACTGTTGCTTTATAGCCAATGTGCATAATTTTGACTCTCCCTTCTTAAGTTTTTTATTGTTTCTTTGGTCTTACAAATCTTGTATATATGAGACCTATATACGGTATCTAATATCCATATATTATTACAAGAAACAATGTTATCCTTTTTAATAAATTCACTTGAAGTAGAAGGTGCATCTATATGCCTTATCCATTTGCTTTTTTAAAACTCCAAACAAACTTTGTTATTTCATTTCCATTTATAACTCTTACCATAATGGAAGTAAGTACCTTTTAAGCAGTCTATTTATCATTTTCTTTTATCTATAATGCATGTCACATTTTAGATCTCCCTTCTATCATCTTAGAGTGGTAGAACAATTTAAATATCTCATATCGCTCAATGTGAGCTTGTTCCTTGGCCATCTCCTTAAGATAATACATAATGATTTTACATCTATTTTGATACTATTTTTGAAGTTCGAATAATATAGAACCAATCCATTATTATCCAAATACTTCTTATATGAAATTGTTCATAACATTTGCATCTCTAAGGAAAACGGCTATTCCAAGACTTTGACAACCCTTTGGATTTGCGAACCATTCTCAGTTTTAAGGAAGTCAAGGAAGATTAGGTTAGTCAAAATGTATGACTCGTGATTATACTTTGATTCAAATTGAATGATATGATTCTAAATCTAGATGTAAAGATTGAGATTGTAGAATACATGAATGAATGCATGTTATTAGGTCTTGAATAAAATACATTATAGTTTCCACTATTTTATTGCGAACCTATAGCCCTCACTACAAATCTGGGAGAACCCGTTGGAAGTCCTTCTAGTGGGTCGATATCCAATGTCCCTAAGAATGACCATGGGTTTGCCCAATAAGCCATCGTAGGCCCAAAGATAGGTACCTAATCCATACTAATTGTATTCTCATGCAACTATCGAATCTAGTGCTATCAACTGTTGATGTGTGCACCTACATTAGGTTATCAACTCTTGATGCGTGTATATCTCATATACATTATCCAATTTCGCCTCAATCCACAATGACCTTGGGTTTGCCCAACAAATTAATGCTTATTGTTAAAGCTGGCCTATTAATAAAGAAATCTTATTTCCATGGTTTTAACATATTCTTGTAAAGCGGGCTTAGATTTGCCCAACAACCGTAACTCTAAAAAAACTATGGTTTTTGCCATATTAATGGAAAATGTTAGCTTTAATGTTAATTAAGGGAGATATTTTCTTTAATTACTCTCATTTATTAAGTAGTATGAATTATACATTTATCATCTCAAATATTAATTGCATGATATGATTATGGACACTTTACAATCAATTCCTTGAGCCAAAGGAATTGATTAGGTCAAACCTAGGAATATACATGAGTTACAATTCAAAATAGAAATTCAAAATTCCTATTTCTAAGTCTTCATCTTTATGGCACCTCCTCCTTACTTCTTTACATATATATTATGTCCTAATCTTATATAATCTAGTTACATATTTTCATAAAGAAAACCTCAAGTTATATTTGAGGGGAGTGGGATGAGAAGAGAAATGCATGAGAAATAAGGAGAGACAGTGACACGCAAACCCTATTCACTATAAAAAAAACTAACCATGTATGTTCAATCACATTAGGCTTAGGTTCATAATTATCCATCATGCAATCCATACACTCTTAACATGTATTTTCTAATGCATAAAATAAAGGTAAATAAGATAATGACATTTTGATTTCAATTAGAAAAACCGGTTTTAACATTTGAACCGAAATTGCCTCTTATATTGATTTAACCAATTATATTTTTGTGCAATTTTAATATTTAATCATATTAAATTAAATTCAATATTTTTACAATTAATTCAAAATTAATCTACCTTCAAAATAAGTTATAATGATGTTAAAATTAAATAATTAATTTTTAACATGTACATCACTATCTAGTCATACTAGAATTGCAATTACTCAACTTAAATTGATTCAAAATCAATTCCCAAAAATTTCTGAACCTCATATCATCAGTCCAAGCATCTTTAGGCCAGCTGAAGCCTATCAAAATAATTTTTCGCATAAGCTAAAATATCAAGACTAGCGAATTGACATAAAAAAGGTTCAAACCGACACATATTGCAACTAGAATTAATTTGGAAATTCAAAATTGAGTAAAATAATGGCACGCATCTGTTAGAGATGTGCCCAAAAGGCAATCGCCTTAAGCACTTAGTGTACACATTCATAAAGACATTCTTTTATTCTATTAGTATTCATTTGCATATGAATTGATATAGATCTTAAACTGATTAATGAAAGTACATGATATGAAACATAGCATGAAGGAAATCATGATGAGATCATAATAATGAGATTCCTATCATGTGTAATTATATTTGTATCTAAATTATCTCTAGTCATAGGATTAACAAGACGGGACATTGTTGATCCGGATAGACTAGCACATGTTATATTCCTTGATTAGATCAAGCAGTAGATCTTATAAGCTGTGAGCATGAGATGTTCAATGTTAACATGTGGATGCTTGCTAAGAGTAGTCAAGTACATTGGATGACCTGCTATGAGACAATCATATGGATTATCTATTTAAATGTCAATGATAGTCTCATTATAGCAATGGTGCATGTATCCTTAGACTTGAGGTACT